>RANZ01000430.1:0-31662 GCA_009805285.1 Neurospora terricola FGSC 1889 | reverse complement strand
GCGGCGCCTTCTGGCAGGGCGCCGCGAAGGATGAGGAGCTCCTTGCCGACATCGAAGCCGTGGAGCTTTTGCTGCTCGGGAGTGGCCGGGGCTGGGTGGTCGATGGCCAGACCGACGGCCTTGAGCTGGCGGGCGAGCTTGTCGGCGCCGAAGCTGTAGGTGGACAGCCGGAAGGCCTCCTCGGAGGGCCGGAGGGTGAAGATGACGTAGGCAATCAGCCAGAGCTGGCCGACGGTGGGAGCGGTAGATTCCTTCCACGAGACGGCCACGGACGGAGAGCGGCGGGCGCGGCCCCAGGGCGTGTTGATGGAGATGTGAGGCTTGTCCGAGGACTTGAGGTCTTGGGGCTCGGTGAAGAAGAGGGAGTCGTTGTGGAGGGGACGGGGCAGAGCGGCCTTGCTGTTTTGTTGCTTGAGCTGGTACGAGTTGGCGACGCCGGATTCGCCCTTTACGACGAGGTAGGAGGTCTGGTAGGGGTGAGGGAGCTTGAGGATGGGCTCAGAAATGGCGACATAGTCGGCGAGCCGGCGGATTGTTGGTGATGCCATTGTGTGGTGTATGTGTGTGTATGAAAATTAGGGGATATGTTCGTTTGTTTGTTTACTTTGGGGTATCGTCACTTTTGGAAAGAGAATAATGGGAGACTCGAGGAAAGAGACAGCAAACAGACTGCAAGACTAAAAGATTGATGAAGCGGCTATGGACAGAACTGAAGTCAGAGAAACAACGGTGACAATACTACTTAGTACATACTGCTACTCTTTTCCCTTCCCACTTCAGATGGACCGTCGGCTTCAAGGAACCAAGGTGGAGGAGGAGTGCAAAGGCACGGCCGGTATTCTCCTCTGCTACCATGCTACCTAAACCCGAGCCAGGGACCAGGGGATTCGAGGGGTGGAGGTTGTGCCGGTGAGGTCATTTCGATAGTGGTATATACTCGGTTAGGTGAGTTCCAGATGAGCAGGGTATTGGGGTGATTCATTACGATGCTTAGTTTGTGAAACTTTGTGTCTTAAATGGGGGTCAAAGGGATAAAGTGACCAATAAAAAGGGCAGGAGGAGCAGAAAGAGGGTGTGACGGCCGCAGATGGCGTGCTGCACCGTGCTCGACCTTCGGATCTGATAACTTTACTCGGACGCCAAAGAGTGGGTCCGGGCGGATCTGATAATTTTTCCTCACCTGCCGTCCCACTTTCCTTGGCACACCCGAATTCGGAGCCTTTCGGGGGCGGAGGAGGTGGGCACCCTCGGCATCCTTGCCGCGCAACAGTTCAAAAACAGACGTAAGGGGCCGAAGAAACGAAACAAACAAGCACGGGGAGCTATTAAACGCTGTATGTAGGCTTTAACCCATTGTTCTTCCTTGACAATCTCGTCAAAGTGAATCTCGTAAAAGCGTCTTTCCTCGTTGCGGGAATTGGCAAGGGGAGAAAAGGTCAAGAAGGGGAGGGACGGGGGGAGGAGCAATGGAAACATGGAGGAGACATCACGGCGAAGGGGGGGAGGATGGATGATGGGGAACCTTGGCAATAAGGGAAATTCTTATCAGATCCTTTTCTGTCGGACGATCTTTGCGGCATTTTGTCAACAAACCGGAAGGGGTTACTTACATATGTATATAAGCGACATGTGCCTGAACGCTCTTGTGGCTCCCGCCTGTAGGTACGGCGTGTGGTTCAGCAGTCCTGTATGTAATCCGGTACAGTACACTACCGAGGGGCCTGCACAATGTCAACAGCCGAAGCAGGAAGCGATCAGTTCATGTCCTGCAAGTGCATCCATTGCATCCTTCCCCGTCCCTTTGCGACTCTGCTTCGACTCACTGTTGCATTTTGAGTTATCAGATGGAACTAACGACGCAGCCTCTCCACCTCCCTGTCTCTTCCCTTCCTTTTTCCCCTGTCGATTCTTCCACGACCCCAATTTTCTGAAAAATTCTTCGTCCAAAGTCCCACTTGCGACTCCAGCTCCGTCTCCATTTCTGTCTCCATCCTCTCTTCAACGCTGGATGCCACGATGCCATCCGCCATCAGCCGAGGACCGGGTTGCAACTTGGAGCGAAACACGCTGTTACCCTCTCCACCTCCAGCTTCATCAGTCCGGGATTCAGGACCTTGAACATGTGTCAATGTCACCCACGGCTTTCTCACCACTTGTGACTCCAGCTTGAGATGGAGCACCATGAAGGGGACCCCAAAGTCATTGGAGGTTGGCCCTCCTCACCTTCACAAGGCTGTGCCAGAAAAGATCTTATCAGATTGATTAGATCAAAATCAGGGCAGCAGCAGACAGCAGACAGCACCGCAATCGGGCAATATCACCGAGTTCCTCGACGATCCGTCACCTCCGCCGTGTCCCAAAGTGGGAACTGAGTAGCTCCCCCCATCCCCACTGTGGCCGGTGACTGACCACCACCAGCTGGAGTCTGGGAAAACGAAGACGAGTTCTGGGCCTACGAAGCTTCCAGGGCAGCTTGGCTGAGGTGTCCCGGTTTTCTGCTGGTTGCATCCCATCATACGTAAACCTGCCTGCTCTGTTTTGTTGGTGTGCTGCCAAATACCCTTGAATCCCATCCCGCCTCGTCCTGAAGTCGTCAGTGGCCAGCCAGTTCGTCATTGTACATACAGTATTATCGAGTGATTAAACAAGTCCATCTTCATTGCTTGTGTCCCTTTACCTTACCCTTTGCTTTTCTTTTGCCTCCTACTCTCCCCCTCCAACTGGACTCTTTCAAACGGGCCAATAATATCTCATCTCACAATACACAACATGTCTTCACCAGCATTGGTACCAACAACCGTCGAGGAGGGAGCCGTTCTCCCTCAGACTCAAAGACCATCTCTCCTTCACGGCCCAACAGATCCTCCTCTGGTCGACCTCACACTGGGAGAGTTGCTCAACCTCCAATGTCTGCACCACGGCACACAAGAAGCTCTCGTCATTCCATGGACTGGCGCAAGATGGACATACAACGAGCTCAACCACCAAAGTCAGCTCATGGCACGCGCTTTGTTGGGATTGGGGATTCGTGTAGGTGATAGGGTGGGCATCATGGCTGGAAACTGCGAGCAGTATGCTTCCCTTTTCTTTGCTGCCACGAGGATAGGCGCCATCCTCGTCATTCTCAACAACACTTATACCCCTACCGAAGCTCAGTATGCTTTGGAGTTCTCAGGTATGCTCTTCCGCGTACCAGCCATGCCCGGTATCGATCCTAGTCAAGCTCACACTTTCCAGACTGCAAGGTTCTCTTCACCACCAAGAAGATCGGTCGCCTCGACCAAGGGGCCCTGCTCGCCGAGCTCAAGATGAAGTCCAAGGCTCCCAGGGTGGTAATCATTAGGGGAGACAGCGAGGGTTACCAAACCTATGATCAGTTGCTTTCTCAGGGGTTCAAGGTCAGCGTAGAACGTCTACATCACATGGAGAGGAAGGTCCTCTCTCACCTAGTCTGCAACCTCCAGTTCACCAGTGGTACGACTGGCCTGCCCAAAGCGGCCATGCTCACGCATCAGTAAGTCCATTTCCTGCACTCATCAAACCTGTCCCTCCAACTGACTTTGTATTAGCAACATTGTCAACAACTCGCGCTTCATTGGTGACCGCATGAAGCTTGGTCCCGACGACGTTCTGTGCTGCCCCCCTCCTCTTTTCCACTGCTTCGGTCTTGTCCTTGGCCTCATGTCCGTCATGACCCACGGCGGCAAGATTGTCTACCCAGCCGAAGTGTTTGACGCCCCCGCTACCCTCAAAGCCATCATCGACGAACGTTGCACCGCCGTCCATGGTGTCCCCGCCATGTTCGACAGGATCCTCGCCCTCCCCGAAGCCAAGGACCTCAAGGCTGCCGATTTGCGTCTAAGGACGGGCATTATCGCCGGTGCCCCCGTACCGCGCTACCTCATGGAGTTGCTCGTTTCGAAGCTCGGTATGACCGAGTTCACGTCAAGTTATGGACTGACTGAAGCGTCTCCGACCTGCTTCAACGCGCATACCGATGACCCAATCGACGTAAGGTTGACCACCGTCGGCACCCTGATGCCCCATGTCCACGCCAAGATCGTGGATAGAGATGGTCAGATCGTGCCTATTGGCACGAAGGGAGAGCTTTGCATTGGTGGCTACCAGCTGCAAGTGGGATACTGGAACAACTCGGAGAAGACGAACGAGGTGATGATGAGGGATGAGTCCGGCATGTTGTGGTTGCACACCGGCGACGAGGCCGTCTTCAACGAGCAGGGATACTGCTCCATTACCGGACGATTCAAGGATATCATCATCAGAGGTATGTTTCATCACCACTTTCGGTTAACCCAACACGTCTCCTCCCACGCTAACCTGGACGGTAATACAGGTGGCGAAAACATCTACCCCCTCGAGATCGAGGAGCGTCTCGTAACTCATCCGGCCGTCTCCATGGCTGTTGTCGTTGGCCTCAAGGATCAGCACTACGGCGAAGTCGTCGGTGCCTTCCTCGGACTCGAGAATGGTCATCAGCCAATGAGCACGGAGGAGGTGCGCGAGTGGTGCAGGYGGGAGCTGGGCAAGCACAAGGCTCCCACGCACGTCTTCTATCTCGGCCTGGATGGCGTGCCTAGCACAGTTCCGCTGACGGGAAGCGGAAAGGTGCGCAAGTTTGAGATGGCGCAGTTGGGTAATAAGCTTCTGGAGGAGAGACGCAAGACTTCCAAGCTTTGAAGGAAGGAAATGGACGAAAAGAAAAGTGCGCTTTGTTAATTTCTTGGGTATGCGCGCGAGTATGGCAGCGAGGGGAAAATGGCATGTTCATATCATATTTCTTTTGTACGGTAGATAAAAGTATTAATGGGAAAGGCGAATGAAAGGAAGGAAGTACTTGTTTGTATCCTCAGTCCGACTGTCAAGATCGAAGTCGAAAGAAGTGCACAAAGCAGAATGATGAAATACGTGACAAACCCAAYCATGACGGTGAAAATGTCGTCCTGGGTCAATTCAAGGGAAGGATCATGGCGAGGAAAAGTGTAGTACTCCTGGGGTGTCGAGTAACAAGAAAAGAAGAGTTGGAGGATGAAATGATGCGAAAGAGAACAACGAAGGTAAAAAAATGGAAAATGAGGAAAAAAGAACGAAAAAAAGAAGTAATCTTTGCGCCAGCCGCGAATCGAACGCGGGGCCCATCGATGGCAACGATGGATTTTACCACTAAACCACTGGCGCTGTGATTTGATTGGTAGAAACATGCGGCATTGGTTGTTATAAGCCGCCCATTTGTGCTCGACAGTTGTACTTGCCCCAAGTACCTTCGTCGCGGGTAATTCTCACGGTAAATATAGAGAACGTAGGTATAATAGCCAGATCCCGTGTCTGCATGTACATGGTTACAATGTTGGGGACTTTTCCCCGCATCGTCTTGCCGGCGTTCGGATTCTCGGGGTCGGATCTTTCACTACACGCCAAACTCTTGTGTTGATGTTGGCGGTGTAATCGATTGACTCTGAAATCAGTGCACAAGATATCCCAAGCCAAAGAAATTCGCATGTCTAGAGAGTAACTGATACTCTGCGATCTATCTCAAAAAAATGTGGGAATCATCTCGCCCAAACACCAAACCCCAGTTCGCCCCCCGCTCTCACAACGATGTCTACCCTTTCATCCACCCGATGAAATTCAGGGGCGCTCTCCTGGACAAGGTGACTATCATCACTGGTAAGAGATTCCTCATGTATCGCAATGGAACTGTAAAAGCGGTGTGCTCATACCACGAAAGGCTCTGCCGGAGCTATAGGTCAAGCTCTCGCCGAGTCCTTCGCCGTCGCTGGTGCCAAACTCGTCCTGACTTACAACAACACTCCACCGCCGACGACACTCAAGGAACGATGCATCAGTCTCGGAGCTAGTGATGTGATCTTTACGAAATGTAATGTTGCTGAGCTCAAGGGGTGTGAGGATCTGCTCAAACAGGCGAGTGTCGCTTTTCCTGACCTGTGTTCGATTTGATTCTGGAGAAATGTGTGGAAGGTTGGGGCTAACGAACAACCCTCCTACCGTCTCGGACTCTTGAGGCCCACGGAAAGGTAGACATTCTGATTAATAACGCTGGCGCAAACAGTCTGGTCTTGTACGTTCGTTTCTCCCTTTTCAGGGCAGCAATCCCATCCTTCAGCTCGCGGACGTAACTCCAGGGGCAACTAACTAACCCTGCTTTTTCACTTTTGCTAGTTCGACACTCAACCCCCGGAAGCGTTCATCCACGAGCTCGCCGTAAACCTCCACGGTCCTTATTATCTCATGCGTCTTCTCCTCCCCCACTTTAAAGGTGTATTCGGTAGGCTGTTAGTGGGTTAACGTTAACTTCCACCTTAACGCGCATGGTCCGTAGCTGTAATCATGCAGCATTAAGGTAGCGTTAAGGTAGGCCAAGACTTTGGCTGCAAGATGGAAAGAGGTGCTTAACATCGAGGGCTCTCCTCCTTTCCACCTTTCTTCTTTCTTTCTCTTTCTTCCTCCTTCAATTACTATCACTCTTCTTATTACCCTTCTCATCGCCCTTCTCATCGCCCTTCTTATTGCCCTTTTTATTGCCCTTCTTATTGCCCTTTTTATTTATTTCGAAGAAAAGGGGTCTTAGATTGTGAATTTTAATTGGGAATAGCCTCATTTATTGTAGTCTTTTGCGACAGCCACCCCCTATATTTATAGGGAGTTAGGTATTGAAGAATTAGTTCTTACTACGCTTCTTACTACACTACAGCTCAAAATCGAGCTATCTGGCAGTAAGGATTGCGGTTAAGAATTTGAAGGATTCTGGGCTTCTAATTGGCCAGATCGAGTAAGTGTAGGTGGTTGCAGGTAGTTGTAGGGCGTGCATGAAAAATAAGGTTTTTGAACCGAACGCTACACGGGCGCAGTAAAGCAGCAACGTAGTAGAGGTGTTTCTACACCAAAAATTCTAACTTTTTAACTTTTTACAGCGGAAACGAACACACCTTAAGTCTCAACGCAGCGGCTGCGTCCTCAACATTGCCTCGCGAGCCGGCACCGTCGCCATCCCGTACAGCACCGGCTACTGTGCCAGCAAGGTGGCGCTGATCAACCTCACTGCTTGCGTGCAAAAGGAGATTGACGTCGAGGGATTGGATGATGTACATTTATACTCGCTTCATCCGGGCGGGATCAAATCTGCTATGACTCTTTCTAGTCAGTTTCTCTCTCTCTCTCTCTTTTCCTTGGCAGACTTCCTTCATCATCTACCCCCTTATTCAAGACACTCATCTCTAACACATGCCCAAACAAACAGAATACTCCCCCGCCTCAATCTACACCCTTCCCCTTGCCACTCAATCCGCTTTCACCAGCGCCTTCGACACCCTCTACAACGATTCCCCGTACCTCAACGGCATGACCTGCGTCGCGCTGGCTGCTGGGGTCGCCAAGCACGTCCTGCGAGGCAAGTACGTCGACGTTGGCCAGGATCTGGAGGACATACTCGTCCAGGCTGAGGCGATCAAGCGGGATGAAATTTTGTACTCGTTGCATACCAGTTTTATGGGTGGGTTGGGGAATGAGGGGACTAGGGCTGGAGCTGGGACTGGGACTGCGGATGCGGGAATGAAAGAAGGGGAGGACTGTGTCAAGGGGGGTGATGAGGGGAGGGAGATAGAGGGAAGGCAGGAGGTGTTTGAGTTTCCTGGGTTTTGATGTGGTAAATGGAAGCTGGCAAGTAGCACATGCAATGGTTGAACTTTCAGGAAGGCACGACATATGCACAAACTGTTCATTCATATAAATATCAATAGCTCCTTCCTATCTTTCCATCTTCGGAACTGCCTGCCCTCTTGTGCTCATGAGCCCTTCCCAGCGTAGAAAGTATAGCGTCCTCTCAACTCGCATTTTGCTCCTTTATAGGAGATATTTCAAGGTTCTCTGGTATCAACCAATGAAAAGCGCCAGTGGTTTAGTGGTAAAATCCATCGTTGCCATCGATGGGCCCCGCGTTCGATTCGCGGCTGGCGCAACTTCATCTTTTTTTGCAGGTTTTTTCTTCATGCTTGCTTACCACGTTGTCACCAACCCTTCTTTCTCTTGCATTCTTGATATTGATTGATCTACAATTAGTTTCTACTCCCACGGGAGCTTGGGCTGGCCGAGACAGGTTTTGCATCTGGGCCCTTGGTCAAAATCTGTATATACAGGGCGATATCGCCATACTCTCAACAACATCGAACAGAGCAACTGCGCTACTATCAACACCAATAATGCAAGTAATCCCGAAAAGCTGACCCCAGGAACTTGGTCCTATGCCAAAGCCACGCTGGTCTGAAAGAGTTTTCTGTCCTTCTTTCTCTTTCTCGGTCGCCCATTTCCCACGCTTTACCAAACCGCTGCTGAGCACGCAAAAGACCTGAACAAGAACCTACTCCAGACACTGAAGGAACAACCAATCATACGTGCAAAGAACTCCCAGCACGTCCCCCGGAGGACAGCAGACAGACAGTCAAGCTCAAGAATACGTTCGGTCTCATTCATCGCTTCGTTTCGTGAGTGCACTCCAGCAGTGGTATCTATCCATATCCATCATGCCCTAATACCATATCCCGTACCATAACACGCCATGCCATGCTATGCTATGCCTCCTCCCTACTCCGTATAAAAAACAAATAATTGCAGGCCGGCTTAACCCAGCTCAGCCTACTCAAATTACTTGGACAATGAGAGATTGCATCTCTCAACTCTTCACACTCGCATCTCAGTCGGGCCGCGGAGGCCAGCCTATGGGAGAACCCTCTTGATTGCTTCAAAACACCATAAACATACGCTTCCTTAACAAGATTCTCGAACACCCATGCTGAGACAGAAAATAAGCCACAAGCCGCTCACTCGCTCATTCACGAAGCACTCCTCCCCCTCCTCTTGGGCGCCGGCGTCCCATTAACACTCATCCCCAACCCCGCAGCAACCCTGCTCGCCCGTCTAGCAGCAGCAGTAACGACCGTCTTACTGGTCGCGGCAGGTTCGGCTCTGGTTTTGGTGACTTTGTGAGGGGTGGAGGTTGTCGTCGACGACGCCGGGGATAGCCTCGGCCTGCCGGGACCACGATGGGGGGCAGGGGGAGGCGGAGGCGGGGCGGCGGGGACCGTAGTCTTGGGCTTTGTGGTGGCTGTCACCTTGATAGGCGTCGGGACAAGTGACTTGCCGGAGCGGGTGGCGCGCTTCCGTGGGGCGGTTACCTTGGAGATCGAGGTGGTGGGTTTTGGTACCGGTGCTGGTAGTACTTTCGTTGTCGGGGTAGGGGCGGGAGCGGGAATGGGCGGGGCGGCAGCAGTCCGCCTTGTGGTCGGGGTCGGTGTCGGAGTCGCGACCTTCTTGGGCTTGGGGATGGAGGGTTTAGAGGTAGCCTCTGGAGCTGAATCGGTCCTGCTCTTAACCTGGCTCTTTGATTTGAGCACCCTGGGAGTAGTGACCTTCTTGGAGCTTACCACTGGCTCATCAGCAAGCTCATCGATATCGTCGTCAAGGGCGGCATCTGCCTTGAGAACATCGGCGAGGAGGGAGCTGGAAAGAGCGCGGGTTTTGGAGTTAACGGGCGCCGATGCTTCATCATCCTGGTACCTAGCCAGAGTTTCTGCCCACCGAACCCCCTTGTTCTTCTTTTTCTTCTCAGTCTCTGTTGCTTTGTCGCTGTTGGAGTCAACGGAGCTGGAGCTGTAGACGTATTCCTTCCCTTGCTTCTTCATCTTTTCCATCTTCTTGAGCACGATCTGTGGGAACAAAGCGCTGCCCTTGTTCTTCCGAGTATTGTATCTCGTGACGGCAGCCACATCCTTCTGATCGTTACGCGCTCTAACCGTATCCATCATCTCCATCCCGGGCATGCGCACTGGAATGGTGGATTTAGCGATCGAGTTGGCGGACGGTGCCGATTTAAGGTTGATAAGGGTCTTACGTTGGCGCGAAGACCGGCGAGGAGCACCTTCCGAATCGTCACCCTCAGCAGGAGGTGGGGAGCTCTCAACCAACGCCTTCCGACGCTTCACAGTCCGAGTAACAGGGCTCTCTCCAGACGTCTTGGGGGACTCCTCCTTGCTGGGCTCATTGCTCAGCTCGTCAAGCTTACGTTTTTTAGTTGGACTAGGGCTATTAGGGCTCTTCTCGCTAAGGGGCGTCCTCTTGGGAGGAGTTTCGGATTCCTCAGCGGCGGAGCCAGAACCGCCCTTGGGTGGGCTTCTGTTTTCGAGTTCAGCTGCAGCGGCTGCTTTGGCACTCTTATCGGCGGCGACTTTGCTGATGAACTTCCGGATCATATCCGTCTCGGATTCTTCGTGCAGAGATCGCAAAGACAGGGTGTCGTTTTCGACACGGAGGGGCTGTTCGGCAATCAAGGACACATCGTCCTCGTCGTCGCTCATCAATGAGTCCTCCGCCTCAACTTGCTCCACAACCTCAATTTCGTCGCCGCTGTTTGCGTCGTCGGAGTCGCCAGGAGACGATGTCGAGCTTTCTGAGGAATCTTCCAGTGTATTACTGACGTCTTCTGATTCAGTAGGTGCAGCTTCTATGACGTCGCTCTCCTCTTCGGGAGTTGAGTCACGAATCTGGGAGGCGCTGGAATCCTCAAGCGCATCTGTGCAGGAGGGTGATACTTCGTCAATGGTAGGTAGTTCAACAGCAGAAATTGAATAGTCAGCAGAGTCATCTTGTTCCATGACCGATGATGTGTCGGAAGTCTCATCCTCTTTATCCTCAGCGGGATGAACAGTAAGCTCGTTGGCATCCTTGTCCGTTGGGACAAAGGAGTCAACAAAGGAGGCTGACGAATCAATATCTCCATTGTCTCCCACACCACCACTCTGGGGCGACGAATGAGACTCAGCCATGACATCTTCCGTCGCAACAACGTGGTTTTTGGGCAGTGTAATGCCATCCTCAGATGTGGTTTCACCGTTGGGTGAGGATTGCTCCTCAGGACCCAAAGCCGGTTCGGGCCTTGGCAGCCCAGTATCCTCTTCCTGTCCATTGTTGCAGGGGCTGTTAGGCTCAATGTGAGCAGCATCATCACTCTCGCCCTTTATCAGGCTTTCACCTGTCGCTGGCTCCTCTTTGTGCTCTTCAGTCTTCATAAGGCCCACAGAGGAGTTGGACCGGATTGAGGATACCGATGCAGGAATGGCCAACGTAGCTTCAGCTGTTGCTTCTGGAGTGCTGTCTTCTGCGTCAAGTGCGGGAGAAACCGGTGCCTCAATATTTGAGGTCACGGGTGTGGTTGGACGGGGAGATTCGGTCTCAACAGTGATGGTCTCTTGGTCAGCGACCGATGGTGAACGCATTGCCTGTCGGACGGGACTCGAAGGTACGGGTGCATTCTCAGACGACTGGTTGATATTGCCATCGTCACTGACAGCAGAGCATGAGGCGTCAATGTTCGTGATTTCAGCCGTTACTTCGCGAGGTGATGCCGGAATAGACGCCACCTCCTCAGCAATTTTGTCTTGAATGGTGCTCTCTGAGTGAGACAAGACAACAGCCGAGGCGCTCATCCCAGTTGTTTCGGGCGTTGCCTGACGAACAGATGCCGGGCTAGACGCCATGTTCTGGGTGACTTCATCGGAAATCTTGTCATCATGATCGGCAATGACAGCGGGAGACGCCTCATTGCCGTGGTTCTCCGGGGTAGTTTGACGGGGTTCCTCAATCTCTGAAGGCATCTCTTCAGGCGTTTCCTCGGTGGCAACAAATTCTTGCTGAGAGGTAGCGGGAGACGCCCCGATATTAGATTTCTCAATGGCTGTTGCTGAGGGTGCCTCGACGAGTAGTTCATGCGCCGCAGAGTAGCGGCGATGAGAAGTAGCAGACGGCTGCGCGGCGAAACCGAACTTCTCAGGCGTTGCTCGCCGGACAGGTGTCGGGCTAGAAGGCGCCTCACTGGGCAGCTCTTGTAGAGAAGTGTGCGCCTGGTGAATAAGAGCGGGAGATGATGCGCCGACACCAGGAGTTCCAAGATTTACCAGACCAAGAGACGTTGGGCTTGAAGGCTTCATTGGCGACGATCTGGTGGGCAGGTTGTGATGTTTGACAGGAGTAAATGCCTCCAGGACGGAATCTTCCTCAAGAATGGTCGATAATCCTTCGGGATGCAAGGGCTCAAAGCCATCGTTGGGCTCAATTTCTGTGTTGGTTGGTTCCTCAATAATGAGTGGTGCGGGTGACTCTTTCCGCTCGGGTTGTTGGTCAGGAGATATAGGCTCAGGGCTAGGGTCCCTTGATGCTTGTGCAAGGGGCAAGTTTGCATCATTCTCGCTGTTTGTCGCACCCACGGCGCTATCGACAGCCGCTATGGAAGGAGTTGGAGGCGCAGGTTCAACCGGCTCAATGGGCAGGGAAACACCGTCAACAGCCTTTGAAGGCGACGCCCCGGTGGATTCCTCGATGGGTATTTGCGCACTTCGAGTTGGGGTAGGGGTTTGTGCCCACGGTTGGACATTAGTCCTCCGATGACCGAAGATATCCAGGTTTGTCCCGACATCAACCTCCAGTGTCCGCGTAGGGGCAAATGGCACCGGCTCTTGCTCAACGGTTCGCTCCGTCGCGTCCTCACTGTTCTCTCGCGCAGCTTGGTCTTCGGAGCCAATACAGGAGGGGTCCACCGAATTCCGGCGACTGGTGATGGTGGCATCTGCAACGGCTTGGACTGCCAAGCTGAAGCTATGGCGCCGTTCTGGGGCGTCCCGCTCAAACTCTTTGAGAAGCCTAGTAATGAAGCTGGGGCGATGCTCACTTCTCCTTGCCGAAAGCAGCGAAATGCGTCTCCTGTTCTCATGTTCTGGAACTGATGGTGTCTCTGGGATAGGCTGGTCGAAGAGTAAAGGCGACAGGTGAAGAAGATGCGCAGGGGTAACCTCGCTGTCGGATTCGGACACGCTTGCTGGTCGGATGGGCGTAGACTTAAGAGGTGTAGACTTGAGGGGGGTTTGCGCTGACAGACTGGACCTCGACGGTTTGAGGATGACTTTTGTAGGAGTGGCAGTGACCCTGAACTTTCGTAGTGGTGACTCGGCGACCTTTCTTGGGGACGATACCTTCGTGGGCGACCGCTTGACTGGCGATAGGATGCGGGACGACTGTGGCGGTTTAATAGGCGAAAAGTCCATTTTGCTGGGCGATTCCTCTGATGGGATGAGCGACAGGCGGCTGCTAGCACGACGTGTTGATCGTCTCATCAATTGCTTGCCCTGGATGTGATGCGCTGGTTCGACCGTCTCGGGTTCTGCTGGAACGTTGAGCTCAATGTACGGCTGCATTTCCGCCAGCATGCGTGTAGGGTTCGTCAGTCGCTGGAGGGGCCAGCGCGAATTGTGTCGCTTTCTGGGGACGTAGTTGAGGCGGTCATCGGGATAGGTGGCGCGTCGGGCTAGGATCTTCGCAACGAGGAGAGGATCGGGTGCTTCCCTGGCCAAATAGCTTGCTGCTGCTGAAAGGTAGGCTCTTGCCTCGGCCAGGTCAGGGGTTCCGTCGTGGGCGGCATAGTATCTCTCGTCGACATTGTAGTTGGCAAAGGTCGGTACGTATCGTTCGCTGCGCGCGCGTTTTCGCTGTCCTCGGCCTCGACTGTCGAGCTCTACGAAGGCGGGGTCGACGGGTGGAGGAATAACCAGACCACCAACGCGCTTCCAGATTTGGCGCGGGCCGCAGCGGCGGAGAGCAATAACGGGGACGCGCTCCCATGCTTTGGGAGAGGCGATATGCGGAGGTGCTAGGAAGTCGGCTGCGAGAAATGGTCGCCTGCAATAAGACAGATGCGCGGTAAGTCATCATCTCCATGCGAAAAGTAGAAGTCTCGTATGCGGCGATTGGACAGCAGAGGCAGACATACTCTTTGGAAAATGTGAAGATAGGAGTCTCGTGGAGAATGGCAGCGTTCAAGGCGCCGCCCGTAAAGTCCACCATTGTCGCAATTGGTGTCCCCGTCATGCGGCGACGTCTTTGTGTGTTATGTGTTGGTGTATAGTGTGTAGTGTATTGTGTTTAGCTAGGTATGCAGGATAACCGTAGTTGTCGCGTTGCTGGGACAGGAGGCGGCGGCGGCTGCAATGAGTCCCGATGTAAACAAAGGTCGCTTTGGGGAAAACAGGGAAAAAAGTGTTTTGCGAAAACAGCAAGAAAATACGCGCCGAAGGCTATGCTCTGGCCAACAATGCAATGGGTATTCGTCGTAAATCGTCGTGGGTACCGAAAAGGGCCTGGAAAGAAGGTGTCGCGTGTATTTTGCACAAAGTGGAAGGCCGGGGGGTGGAAAGTCGAGAAGCAACAAATCGCGAAGACACGGGAAGTGAACAGTTGCGAGTGACAATCCCTCCAAAGTCCAATCCCTCAACCAAAAAGATGGGGTCGCCCAGAAACAGTTCAGCCATTGTTTATGCTCAGCCATTAGCCAATCATCTTGCACCAAATCTGAAGCTACCGATCTGCCAAGAAGGAACGCTCCACCTGCTTTTGTACCCCACGCGCTGACGCCTCTGCGGCGAGAAAGCTAGAAACTGAGGCGCCTCGACTGCGTGCCTGCCTGATGCCGCTCTGTCACTGCACCCGCCTTATCTCCACGTGATCCCGAAATCTTTCCCCCAGCGGGGACCCTGCGCAACGAACGGAAAGCCGGACCGGCGCACACGGCACCCGCAGCGAGAGCTCCTGCCAGACAGGTACGGAACACGGAAGTGGAAATCCCCCGGTTATTCGAGCACCGTAACGGACACCCCCCGCCGCGACCCCGATTGTCTCCCGGTCATTGCCCCGTGTCTCCGTCCACCTCCGATAACGTCAAAACAACGCCGTCAAAATGCCCAACAAGCCCATCCGTCTGCCGCCGCTGAAGCAGCTGCGCGTTCGCCAGGCCAACAAGGCCGAGGAGAACCCTTGCATCGCCGTCATGTCTTCGGTTCTGGGTATGCACCCTTCCCTCTAACCTTCCGTCCTTCCTTCTGTAGTCCTCCAAGGCAGCAAAAGCAAAGAAAAGCAAATGACACGAACTAACCAAACCCTCTCTCCAAAACAGCTTGCTGGGCTTCCGCCGGTTACAACTCGGCCGGTTGCGCCACGGTCGAGAACGCCCTGCGCGCGTGCATGGACGCGCCCAAGCCCGCGCCTAAGCCCAACAATACCATCAACTACCATCTTTCTCGCTTCCAGGAGAGACTCACTCAGGGCAAGTCCAAGAAATAAGCGACTGTTCGTTCGACTTTTTGTCACGATACGAAGACGAAGACGAAGGCTACGAGGAGGAAGACGACAACAATCTGCGAAGATGCTGGGGGAATTCGATTCGAACCGAGACTCAATCTTTCTCTCCTAAGGACCACAACTACAATGCGTGCGACATAACCACCACGAGTCCATGGACCGGGGAGGAGGAGATGGAAGAGAGTGGGAAGGAAGTCAGAAGGGTTGTAGTGGGAGTGGTGGAGACTGGGGAAACAATTGAGCAGATTGGGGTTTCCAAACATAACAAAACAAGACAAGACCAGTTTGCGCCCTGGTGTGATACCCCGATGGAAGGAAGCACGAGATGGAGCTGGAGGAGGATGAGTACGTATGGGGCAAGTGATTGAAGGAGGGCAACAGCAAGGCCATGGCGGAGGTACCTTCAAATTTCAGTTCGAATGGTCCGTCAGTCAGTCAGGATTGGTTGCTGCTGTACACTATTGTGGCAATATGGAAGGCATTTGGGAGGAGTGGGGCTTATGCTTATATGGCGTTTTCAGTATACACTTGATTTTAGAGGCTTTGTAACAATACTACATACATACAAAACAATCTCTTTCGGATCTGACAACCTATGTGTACACTAAGCGCCCAAAGTCTTTCACATATACAATCGGGCAACTAACCGTAAAAAATATTGTATCTAACTGCTCGCTCTTCACATTAACCGACGTTATAAGTACCTATGTTACTCTGCTCTGCTCTGCTCTAGACTCTATAAAGACTGGGATAACAAACAAACAAACAACAAAAATGCGCAATTGGGTATTCATATCTGACTATAAAGATCAACCAAAAAAAAGAGACAACAACTCCACTACCGTCAACCCCTTCCCTCTTCCCTTCTTCCTCCATTGCGTCCATCTCTATCCTCTCGGCCCGCTCGCTTCCTCCTCCTCTTGACCATGACAGCAACCACCGAATTACCGAACCTGTCCCGCTTGTGTTCAACCAACCACTCTTTCGATATCCGCCTTGACTTCCCCTTGATCCTCCATCAGAGAACTCGCGTAACCACAACTTCCCCCACCCCCCCACGAACCAAACATGATGGAGACAAGGAAACCGTAGAGTGGACATTTCCTCGTCCCCTCCCGTAACATCCCATCGCATGGCCTCCCATATCATCGTACTTAACCCGACTCGACAAAACTAATACTCAAAGACCGACAAGGTATATAACAACAACAAACATTCCCTCACATATTCAGAAATGATAAGCAAACGATAATAGGAAAAGGGAAAATGAAAAGAGGGAAGGGAGGTTAGACCCGTGATAATAATGACAAAAGAAAATCCAAGAAAATGCCCGTGTCTATAGCCGACACCAAGAATGACTCTTTGTGTGTGTGCGTGTGTGTGTGAGAGAGGGAGATAAGAGATGATAACTAAAGGAAATGGTGTGTGTATAGGTGTCTGTGAGGAGTCGTTCTTTCCAAGAAGCGTACGATTGATGATGGTGATTATATGAGTCCGCCTTTGTCTATGTGTGGAAAACCCATGCCTGCCATGCCTTTGCTGCCGATTTTCCTCCCAAGTCGACAAGATGATAAGTGAAAGAAGGTACCCAAAAGATGAGAAGAAAAAAGATACTTGTCGAGTCGAGTTGCCGTACGAATGAGGGACAGTTGATAAGAGGGACAGAATTTGATGGATGTGAGAGGAGTGAAGAGCCAGGCTGTTGCTGCCGCCATCTTTGCAATATGAGTGCTGTCCAAGTTTATTCCAAAAAAGAGGAGACCAAAGCAAGCGGGGGTATTCGGAACTGCTGTGTTTTCTTTGTGAGCACGCATTGCCGTCATTTTGCCCTGCTCACTCCAACAGTTCCCCTTCGCAGTACAGGTCGATTTCCCCGGCGCTATCTGGGTTGCGTAGCCCCTCACGCCAATCCGAGATGGCGATTTGAATGTCATCGTCGCTCTCGATCATGACGAAGTCGCCATCCTCATCCCGGTACCGTAACCTCAGGTTACCCCCACCGATACTGCTACTGGTGAACCGCGATAACTTATTGTCAATGCGGTCGATGAGCTTTTCATATGTAATGTCGTAGAGCACAACCAAGGTGATGTAGTTACCGCTATCGCAGTGAACCTTCACCTTCAGTTGCGTAGGGAGCATGCCGTCTTCAGTGGGTGAGAGTGGGTTCTGTCCGGAGATTATCGGCGCGGTAGCAAGAGATGGGGTGATGTTTCGCGTTCCATCAACCGGGGCAAGGGGCGCCATACCCGGTGGTGGCGGGCCAGATGGCGGAGGGAAGCCGGTGACACTGCCTGGTGTGCCCTGGCGGATAGGCTGTGGAGGGAACTGGTTCAACTGGCCTCCATAATTCTTCCGTTCTCTACCAGGGGAACTTGTCTGGGTCCGTAGAGGGAGGTCGTTTGCTGGGCTGCCGGTATTGCTCCTGGGAATGTTGGAATCGTGGCGGGCATGGGTTAGATGGGCAGGAATGCCTGGCACCGCAGGTACCCCTGTCTGGTTATTGCGCGCAGCGGCCTGGCCGGCAATGTCCGGTGTACTATAACTCCGACTGCGTGCCTGCTGAAACTGGCTGTTATCCCCCCGGGGCATGACGGGCATCGAGGGTCCTCGTGGGTTCCTCCCGTTTGCGGTAGGCAACCCGAAGCCCGGAGATGGGCCGTCTCGCGATGGCGCCCTTGGCATGGCAGGGGCTGTGTAGCGGTTGCTATCCTCCTGCCATCCTTGGGGGGTACCGGTCTTGGGGAAAGGATAGCCGGCTCCAGCACCGGCGAAGATGCCGCTCGCTGTGCTCGTCCGACTTGAAGCGGGCGACTCGGCTACGGGAGAGAAGTAAGACTCGCCTGCTCGAACAGCGGGTGATGGCTGAAGGCCCACATTGAGAGGCGCGGGTGCCTGTGGAAGAGGGAATCGTGGAGGTGGTGCCCGAGCCATACCTGCTAGACTTTCGCTGGTGGCGGACCGCTGCCGTAGACTTGTGCTCGATCCGTTCCGTGGCATTGTGCCTGGCATAGCAACGGTCGGGGTGGGCCCCCCGGGAGGTGGCGCATTATAGATGTCCTCGTCCTCTTCCTCCTCCTTATAGGGATTCTCCAGTCCGTTGCCTTGCGAGGCGAGCCAGGCAAAGTTTGGCGGAGCTTGGTCAGGAGCAATTGGGGCTTGAGTGTTTTGCTTTCGCTGTTCATCCAGACCGGCAGCCCATTTCTTCATCATCTCTTCGGTCTGGAACTTGATCATGAAATTCTCCACACCCGGATCACCCTTCCACCATATTTGTACGGTATACGAACCTGCACAGTCAGCACCTGTTGTGTTCCGCCGAGAATTCCAACTGTGTCGCTTACCAGGCTTGGAAATGGCTACTACATCGGTGACATTGGTCATGAAGATGCGGCCCTTGAGTTGTAGTTTGGCGAATTTATTCCGCACCTTTGGTAGGGATGATCGCGTCTTGTCCTTCTTGTCCTTGGCTTTAGTAGTGGATATTTCCTTGCAACAGAGCAAGATATTCTCAAAAAGATAGATCTCATACTGCTGAGGAAGGTTAGCGGTCCATTATCAGCTCAGATTGTGCCGCAAAGGAGGAACGCATGCGCCAGGGGAGATACGTACGTCCTTCTCTTGTTCACTCTTGCCCGTGATAACAGTGTATACTCCGTGTAGGAGCAGACTTCCAAAATTGTCCACCTTATGGCTCTTCCAGTCGTCTACTCTGTGAATAAGGTCCTGCAAAGCCTCCTCGAGGATGTTCTTATCAACGGCCGAATTGGCTTTCATTAGCACCCGTTCAGCAGCAGCGATGCCGGCAGCTAGATCTTCCTTGGTGTGCTCGTCCTCGCTCTTCTTAAGCAAATCCTTTATTTAAAGTTAGTATGCGCATTGGTACCAGTAAAAGGACAAGCATCCATACCTTGAGCAAAAGCGGGTACTTGACCAGTCTCTGCATAGGCTTTAGGAGGAAACCATCAAGAGTATTAAAATCACATGCGACCGGATGGCCAGCCTCTTGGATCTTGTCAAAGACCTGCGTCGCAACCTGGGCCGCCTTTCTCTGGTTCGCAATGAAGGGCTGGTAAATGCCAAAGTTCTCTTCGGCTGTGACGAACATGCTTCCCCATTCCTGCCTGGCCTGTGGCATCGAATTTGTTGTTTCTACCCTGATGAGGAACTTTCGTTGATGATCTAAGATGGCGTTGATATTAAGGAATATGTCGTGGATGAATTCGCCAGGTATAACGCTCCTGTGTTCCAACGTCCTCTTTAGGTCGTGGAGGTTCTCGAGATCCTGTACGTATTTGCGCTCCGTGTCTACCAATTCTCGAACAATGTAATCGCGATGGGTCATCTTAGAACCCGGTTGCGTGATATCATCTTCGGGGTATGGTAGGGTTTGGAGCAAAAGGCCCCGTTTTTCGGCAAGATCGAGCACATAGTTGATAACAGAAGTCACCTGGTTTCCAACATCTGGTCGTCAGCATATACTGTTCCATCAAGTGTGCAAGTAGAAAGGGGGCGCCATGAGACTCGCTCACCTTGACAAAACCGGTGGTGTCCTCCCCCGTAAGGTCGGCGACGATAAAGCATTCGGTAACGGGGGGGTCGAGGTCGCTCAAGCAGGCCTTGACGAATTCCATGATGGCGCGTTTGGACCGTCGCGCTTCCGTCTCGTTCGGCCTCTCGTCGACGTGCAACGGTTTCTCGGGTTGGAGCGCATTGTAGATGGTGAGCAGGGGCAGACCGGTGCGCAGGAGCTTCCAGAGGGCCTCGACGGGGCCATCATCCCCATTCTCCTGCTCGTGCTGCAGTTGTTCTAGGTAGCCCTCGAAGCCGGGAACCTGGGCGAGGCGTTGTTTGAGCGACAGACATATCTGGTACAGCGATCGCGAAGCGTCGGCTCTCTGGTTGATGATGTTTGTGGTGGCGACGACCTGGCCGTTCACGGGGGTAACGGCGGTGGCGGACGAAGTGAGCGAGTTGAGCGAAGTGGTGGAATTGAAGGCCGTCGAGCCCGAAAGCTGGCTCGCCCGCGCGGCGTTGGACAGGCTCATGTTGTTCAATCTGGCGACGCCGTCGGTCGACGCTTGAAATACAGGGGCGGTGTTCGTTCGTAGAAGAGCAGCATGGGCCATAGTATACTTAGGTCTCCATTCGCAAAGGGTCGGTGGAGACTCGTGTGCTTGGTTGCCGCGAGGCGCGGGGGGAAGCCGGGAGGGGGGTGGGTGTTGAGGCTCGAGGGGGTTGAACGTTTAACGTAACGGCTTCGGGCGCCGGCGGGCTGTGACTGCTACTGCTGCGTGTGTGTGACAGACGGGAGACACTGATTGACAGTGATGGACGGGACTGACGGGGTCGGGGTTGCCGTGCTGCGAGATGCGTCCTGCTACTGCGTGCTGTGTGCTGCAAATGACTGCGCCGGGCGATTGATTTGCAACTTGCGAGGCCGGGGGCGCGCTAAGTCGAGAACAGCAGAAGCCTCAATCAACGCGAGTGGAGAGCGAAGATTAGGGAGGAGATGGCTGGATGCCGGGTATCGCTGATATCAGCAACGGCGCTTGCTTGGCTACCTTGCTACCGATAGAAATGTCCGACAAAGCGTGGAGAGATGAATGGTTCACTGGTGGCGTTCGTTACAGGAACCGGGTCGATTGCTGGTTTGCAGAAGAATCACAAAGTTGAAGTCGTCAAAGAATGAGTGGGAGAAGAATAATCCGAAAGATGGTCCCGTCCTTGTCAATGATAGGGACTTGGAACTGGAACTGGAGTGAGTGGGTTCACTTGTACTGAATGACACAACTCGTCGGGGTCGCTATCGTTATCGCGGTCTTTTGGCGTCGATCTCGGGGTCTGCTTTGCGCCTCCTTTGCGATGAAATATGTCGTCGCTATATTTCGTGGTCTGTGTGTGGTCTGTGATATCGCGACAAGGCGCCCTCGTGTTGTTTCTCGCTGGTTCTCCTGAGGGGAAGTTCCCTTGTTGGTTGTTTCCGTGTCGCTTACTCGCCCCCGAGTCCGAGCCGTTGAGAAAATTGTCAAGGCAAGTACTACAAGTACCGGGAGGGAGACGGCAGATGGGTTATGTACTAGGTTAGGTAAGAAACAAAAGGAAAGACGTCCCGTCCTTTCAGCCCCGGAAGGCTACCTTAATTCACGGGCTTGTTCAAAAGAAACCAGAAATTGGGTATCTGGTCAGAGCCCCCGCAATCTGATCACAAGCATTGATGTCTTCCCTCTGCCTAAGCGGTTCGATACGCCGTTACCTGGCCGTGCCAAACAGAGGCTAGGGACGTGGCAAGTGACTGGCCCGGAAGAAGGTTCTGGTTGGTCGACGGGCAGAGTACAAGACACGGCCAGTCGTCCAGTCAACGTGCAAGTCAGCCCAGGCACACTTCAGGGTACGTTTGGACTTTGACCCTGTGGGTTTCGGGCTCGTAGTCTCGCGTGTCTGGCGTGTTTGGCGTGGTCGGCTGCCTTTTTCTCTGGATACCTCATAGGTCTAGTACTAGGGAGCGAGGTAAGGAGGTGGGAGCCCGGTGGCCTATTGGGGGTGCGGGATTGACGAGGGCGGGCGGCAGGGCGGCGGCTGATGTGTGAGAAGCCCTTTTTCTCTTGCGGTGATGGCTTGAAGCCGCCAGCTTTCTCGAGTCTCAGGAGGATGTACCTCGACTGGATGGATCTTTGCATTGCTGCATCGCTGCATCGCATCACGGCATGGCTCCATAAAAAACAATCACCGGATCATGATGACTCTTCACCAAAGCGCCAAATGGAATTAGGCTTTGGAAAGTTTGTTTATGCAACGTTCTAGTGAGCGTTTAACTATCTTCAGGATCTCGAGGGTGTCGCACTTGGTGATGGTTGCCCATGTTCGCCCGCAACTCCACCCAGATAGGGACTCTCGAACTGAACATGTACATAGGTTGGGTCGATAGACGCTCTGTCAAATCCACCACTCACACCCACACCACACGAGAAAATACGTGCGTACGGGTCGAAAGTGTAACGAGATCGGGTTTCGTGGGGCGCTCACGGATGCAAGGGCGGGAGTCAATTCTCGATGATGTGTGGATGATCCAGCCCGACTGCTAAATGTGTGCGCAATGAATGTATCAATCTGCCAAGTGAAGCCGTGGGACGATCTTTTGTCCATTTAGGTACCTACTACTACGTCTACAATAGCATGACATTCTGTCATTCCCAACCAAAATCCGTAAACGATAGTAACTTTTGTTTAAATATCTGAATCCTCAGGTTAACTAACCACAATGATGAAGAAGAGATAAAAGCGGACCGCTCGGAGTTCGGATGGAAAAAAAAGTTCGTATGCGACAAGATCGAACAGTTCGTCAAGTTCCCTCTCTCTCTTTTATCGGATGTCGTCTCAACAAAAAAGCAGTAAAAAGAAAAAGAAAAAGAAGAAGAAGGGTCGTGAGTGAGGCTCTCTCACAAGTCCTAACTCGGGCTTCGGCTCGTTCGACTCGCTCCACAAATTGGGCATTGATCAAATCAGGGTCCAAGTGTCCCTTGCAACGAAAAGGGAAACGTGCATAGTCAGTAACAGATTTGGTAAGAATTATGCCGCATTTTTGTTAGTGACTTTACATCCATTTTCGGAGCCACCAAGGAAAGAAAGTTTCAAGCTTTCAAGGGATCCACCTCCTCGACCTCCCAAAATGACGCTAGTCTTCTTTCGGCTGCACTGTCCGGTAACAGTGGGGAACCCCGGAAAGCTTGATGGTGTTTTGACTTTTTGAACATGCCGGCGACCATGGATTTCCCAAATGCGAGGACGGAAATTAAAAGAGTCCACAACGGTCAACAGATTTCCGAATTTCATCATGGCCGCATGGCTTCACAGTCATGCTGATCCAGATTCACGGTTTTCACGGATGACGGAATCATCATGATCCCAAAAACCGTAATCTCCACATTGGGTTGGGATACCCGGACCTGGATATGTACATAGGGATAGGTATCAGTCTGCAGCCTGTCAACCTCGTTTCCCACGTGGCCGCCATTTGTTTCTTCCTGTTCCATCCTCAGGGTCAAAGAACGTTCGTTCGTTCGTTCGTTCGTTCGTGAAGCGAGGCACTAGGAAAGGGGGGTGAGGGGGTCTGCCTTTAACGCTCATCTCCGAGTGCCGAATTGGTTCGTACGAGGGGACAAGTTGTTCATGGGATGTGCTACTGGCTCGAAGTAATGTCCAAACGGAAAGCTCTCTATTCCAAAACTCAAATCTGGGTTTATCTCTAGCAAAGGTGAAATCTAGTCTATACCCAAACCCTTCTCAGTACCACTCATCCTCCTCGTACATCACTTCGTCGTTGTCGTCGTCGTCCTTTTCGTTGCGTATCATCATTAGCCTCCTCCTCCTCCTCCCCATCCTCCTCATCCTACCACATCCCACTTCCTCTTCACAACCGGAAATAATCCAACTCCACATTCCTCGCCGGCTTCGCAGCACTCGTCGCAGCCGCATAACCACACCCAAGACCAGTACCATGGCCATGACTACCTTCAACCTCTTCAATCCTCCTCTTACCCCCATGACCTCCCATGCTGCCCAGCAAATCACTCAAGCTGACTCCAGCTCCTAGTCCACCACCCGCACCGCCCTCCCCCTTCCCGCAGCCATCTTTCCCGCCAGCACCATTACCAGCTTGCCCTTGGTTCTCCTTTTCACTATCGTTATCATTGACAACAACAACATTGTCATGCTCATGATCATAATTCCGATCTTCAACATCCACCTCCCGAAAAAGCGACAGATCAAAGTTGATGCCGGCCGCCGACACCAGCGCGTCGATGATGGCCGACTTGTTGAATCGAGGAAAGAGGTCTGGGTGGTCATGCTTGGTTAGACGGGCGTCTCGTTTGTAAGGGAGTGGATTTGGAGGTTGCTGATGTAGCTGTTGCTGACGGTGGTGGGGAATGATTGGTTGGAACCTGGCCAAGTTGTGGTGTTGGGTTGTCGTCGTCGGCGTGGGTGTTGGTATCAGGGCGGCGTTGGTGTTTGTCATGGTTGTGAGGGCGGCGGGGTTGATGGTTTTGTTGGTACTCGAGGTTGCGGCGATGGAGGGTAACGGCTCGGCAAGCCATTCTTTGATGATGTTGCTGTCTGAATCCTCTTCCTGAGCCGGAGCCGTGGATGGAGCCGGGGCAGAGATTGAGACTTTGGGATCCTGAGTGGCTTCAGAAGAGGCCTTGCCCTGATCATCCTTTGGCGCTCCCGAATCCGGGCTCTCCTTGGCAGCGGTATTGTTGGCGTCAGTTTCCGAAGCAGGAGGCTTATCTGCAGTCTCTTCTGCCGTGTCGCTGCCCTCCTTGTGGCTGTGGGAAGACACAGTTGACGTGCTAGCAGCTCTGGAAACAGAGTCTGTTTCGGCATCCTCTTTGTTCAACCCCTCGGCTCCTTGTTGCTCCTCGTTTGGCTCCTCCATCACTGTATCAAGCGCCGTGGACACCAAAAAGTCAAAATCAAAAAGCGCATTGTCGTCAGTGTACGCATCCGGAATCGGCGTATTGCTATCCTTAGCCTGCCCGCCTTGGCCAAGCACATCTCCGGAATCTCTAGGAGAAGTCAATGGTGGTGTGGGATACGACGAGGTGCCACCAAAACCACCAATATTGAAAAGCGAAGGAGTGAGACAGCCGCCAAAGTCGGATGCTCTTCGGCTCGGGCCGCTGCACCTCTGTCTCTTTGAAGGAGGTTGTTCGTGCTCCCCAAACAAATCATTCTCCTGTTGTTGCCGACCAGAGAACTGCGGGCAGCCATGAGTGTCTCCCCCACTACTGGGAATCGAGCCGCGGGTAGCCCAGTCGGGGGCGCCAAAGTTCAGGCCGACAATGGGGGGAGTACTGTAGCTTCTCTGATGGGTGTAGTGAAGGAACGGAGGAGGCGCCGATGCTGTCACTTCTGGCGGCGTCTTCGACTGAGCGTGAACACCGCTTACGCCGGTGACAACCTCGTTGCGGATATCTACCAACATCGACTTAAGCAGGCGATACATCCTCGCTGCCGGCTGGTAGATATAGCACATGTCGTAAATCGCCGCCGACAAAACCTGCAGGTATCGCAGGTTGCTCTGCTGGTCGAGCTCGGTGGTCCGGGTCGCGAGGACTGCCATCAGAGCAATCGCCGACGTGCCCGCCTGCTGGATAGCGAAGATGGGCAGTCTCCTGCCGTCGAACCGGAGACGGTGGTGCCAGAAGATACGGGCGACGCGGATGGCATGCTGGGTACACATCCGGCGAGCAATGGCAACCCTATGGTGATGGCTGATGCCCGGGAGCGACCCGCCGGACTGACCATATGACATGGTAGAATTTGATCCGTCCTCATTGCCGTACATAGCCCAGGGCCTGTGGAGCAGAATCATGCACGTATGGAATTGTTGATGGAGCATAAAGAAGCCAACAGGCGCTGCTTGAATGTTGGCGGGGTTCCAGGCCAAAAAGTCCGGTAAGCGGCGGTACCACGCTTGCAGTTTTCTGTCCAGTGCAAACAATCGTTGGTAGGCCTCCTCTCCTGCCTTGTTGTTTGCAAACAACGACTCGGCATATTCGTGTTGGTTCTGCAACTCCAGGATCTTGGCCGCTATGCTCATGAGCTCGAGGAGATGTTGGTGAAGGGAAATTTCCGGTGACTGGGACGTCACCATATCGAAAGGGGTCGTCGGTGATGCAGTCGGCATGGCTGTGCCCTTCCTCGGCTTGAGCCCCAGCTCTATGCCAATGTCGCGATGCCGGATGCTTGGGGAACGGCCGAGTAGAAGTGCCCAGTATCTGTCGAACAAGACACACGCCGTCATGACCCGCCGACGTAGTGGTTCCTCGGCCCTGAGAACCTCGCTGTCGCTGACCGGCACGTTTACGTGCAGTCCGATGTCGATAGCCAATCGGTTCGCCATACCAGAATACATCCAGCCGGTTGAGTCCCTGCCAGCGCCAAACTCAAGGTCTGCGAGGATGAGGAGCGCCTGGATGCTCGGTATCCCACCTGGTCTCTCCAGTTCAGCATCTAGCATGGACTTGGACTCCCGGTGGAACGTGCTTTCCCAATTCCCAAGTATCAACCTCTTCACATCTTCTCTGTTTCGCTCCGCAAATCGGTACCCGGCAGCAAGCATCGTAATATGAAGGAATACCGAGTAATGCCTCGGGTTCTGGCTCTTTCGGCCTGACTCGAATATTTCACGGTCCACGACTTGAACCGCGGGATTGTAATGGCCCCAGAAGCAGCTCATAAGGTGGTCATGGGTGGATGAGCCAAGAATTTTGACGACACGCTCGACACGGCTTGCGTGATCTATTGTCCCTGGTGGGCTGGGCTGCGAGGTGTTTTGGGCGTGAACGTGGCTGCTCGCCGTAGAACCAAAGTACTGCAGCCTCCCTGACATGACAGAGAACCTGCTCTTTACACCCAAGAACTGGCGAACATCTCCATTCCATTGGGAGGCGAACTCTGGGAAAAGTGTAGAATCATAGCTTGGAGCTTCGGGTGTTTGCTTATTGTCGTCGGTAGGATCTGTTTGTACTTCTTCCACGTTGAATTTCGGTGGGGAGGGGGTATCTGCTACCATGGAAGAGTTGGCCTGATTCGGGCCAGGAGTCTCAAAGTCTTCGCGGAACCGTACATCGTGTTGTTCGTGTTCCTGCATTTCTTTGGCTTCCTGTCTCGTCTTTGGAGGATGGACGGCTGGAGGAGGCGCGACGCCTCTTTCTCTCAGCATCCCCTCCAGGAGAGTGATTCGGTTGGATAGTGACGACATGTATGCTTTGGATATAGGCCTCTTGAAGTGTCAGATATGTCAGATTGCGCTAAGGTGTYGGTCCTGGTACGCACCTTCGCCTCTCGTCATCGTTTCTTATGATACACTCTGCTCCGGTCTTCTTACACTGTGTGCACCCGGACTCTCCTTCGGGCACTACACAACGTATCCGCCTTTCCCGACAGGAGGCGCAGGCAACTGAGGCCCGGTGACGCACTTGTTGTTTGCTCGAGGACCTTGGGGTATGTGATATAAAGTCAGGACTTGAGGATTCGCTAACTCCCGCGGAGGGAGATCTGTCGTTTCGACGCAGGGTGGACATGGGGAGTGTGTACGTTAAGGTGCGGGAGCGGGAGGAAGATCAAAGACGAGTAGGAGTGAAGCGGCTGGAAAGGAAGACTGGGTCGGTGAAGTGTCTGGTTACCGCCGTACAGGTATGATGAGTTGTCAAGAAGATGAAAGCTGTGAAATCTCGTCGAGTGGCTGGAGGACACGAACAACGTTTACTGGCAGCCATGAAGAACAGCGTCATCCATAGTCCAGTTAACAATAATCAGCCCCTGCCACGATTTGCTGCCATGCCCGTTAGCAAGAGCCGTGACCAAGAGAGACGAACTTGGGCCCTTGGCTTCTCCGCATCTCAGGCTGGGTGTGGGCAAGAAATGCCCCCCTTATCCACTCGGTCCACGATCTGACTTCACCGAAAGAGACCCACCTGGATAGTTGATGGAGTTCTCGAAGCCATTGGATTGCCCCCTTAGGCACTAGCGCTTCCAATAGGCATCGCAAAGACTCCGCCCAGCTGGAGAAAATACGCCTCTTGGCTTCCTCTTATCCAACTTTTTGCGCGTCGAAACGCGGGGGAGAATCCGGGGAGAGCGGAGAGGTCCACTGTGAATCTCTTTTTTTCCCTTTTAGTGTGGTTGGGGTGGCGATCTTGTTGGCTCCCAGTCCTGCCCCTTATTTCCAATCTTGCCTGCGAGTTCTCTAACTCTTATGGATATGACATGGTGACTTTCAGTGTCGAATTGGGGGCTGTCACAGCGGGACGTCCTTCGACACTGAKTGAGTTCGGGATTCGGGTTTATTTTCGAAGAGACGGCACCTGTCAGCTTGTCCAACAAGATCCTTTGCCGGATGAAGAAGTATGCGGCTCGCTGAATGTGCCGAGGACCATCAGTTAACCCGGTGGAGCACATTGTAACCGTTAAACCGACCAACAATGGCACGCTAATGCTGGACACGTTTGGAGAGGCCGGGGGTGGGTTGGTGTGACAATGTAACGTTAGCCAGGATCCTTTCACACGCTGGCTGAGCCAACCAGAAGCCGTCGAGAAGTGTTGACGTCCCCAACCCGATCCTGACCTCCATTTTCCCCACGATACGGACTGGCACTAAAGGAAGACATCGGGCCAAGCGAAGGCCAGGAGACCCATGAAGAGTGACTATCTTACACTACCCTCTGCGGAGGCGGAGCCGGACTGCAAACGTAGCCATATCAAGTAGTTAAAGCCGATGGCTATGGAGCTGCTGAGCTGAGAGGCAACTGGAATGTTGCAATTCGTCAAAGCCATTGTCAATGTGGTACAAGTACGCAATGGTTATGACTGATTACGGGAGCAGTCTAGGCATCTGGTGACTGTGACCAATTTCATAGGAGGCGGATGAAACGATACGAACCTCGAAAGTTTTGTCTTGGTTCGCTCGGATAGTCGAGAGTAGTCTAGGGGAGCCGCAAGGATCGCCATGTGCCGTACCTGCAACTACGTTCCCGTGCAGCACTCGCCATTCTCTCAGAGGCGCCGCTCGGCAAAGCACCCAAGGACTTTTTGCCCAAGAACGAAGCTACCCCACCCGCTCTCATCCGAGGCCCGCTATGTATGATACCCGGCCTGCCGGCTTCGATCGTGGGTTTGTGGGGAGCTAGGGCGCGGAATTGGGGAAGAAAAGGCGTCAATTTCTTGACGGCGACAAGCTACCCCGCATGAAAAGGTCGACGCTCCCCTGCCTATCTCGGTCCCCAGTTGTGTGTCCGCAGTAATCATCCACGACTGGGCGCGAGCCGGCTTTGTGGGAAAATGCGTCAAGGGCTCTGCTGAGCGGTTGTAGGCATTAACGTGGTAGCAGGATAAAACCCAAGGAACGACACACGTATCCAGCACGGTGGTGCCAGCAGGGCCGTTGAGTTCTGCAGAGAGGCTTGACAGAATTTGTGGCCAAGACAATGAGTGCTAAAATGAAAGGTTAGCTTCTTATCAAAGCCTTTCACACGTCCAACGGGTTAGTTATCTCGCCTGTCTCGATATATGACGTTGTCATGAGCAATTTCAGGGCCAATTAAAGTCAAACTTGATGCTCAAGAGAAGTGGAACGACAAAGGGGATTGATTGAACGCCAACAATATTAGGGAAAACCAACGCTACCACGCCAGAGGTAACATTTATCGATGATTCTCGAAGCCAATAGAGAACTCGGATACCTTATGAGGTTGTGCTTGGGCTCTCCGAGGGAGGTGTCAATTCGGTGAGTGCTGTTGTGTCTTCAGGTTCTAACGAAAGAGGCTTCTTGCCCTCAATAACTGGTGACGCAAGATCAGTTAGTTGGTGGCTTGAGGGGGCGAATTCCGGCATTGGGCCACTTACGCCTTTGCCAGAGCTCATAAGAGCAGACGAGGATGATGGGTGTCCCGATCATGACGGTTGTCCATGTTCTCTGGTACGCCTTGTACTCGGGACTGTTCGGGTCAACCCGCTTGGGTTGCTCGGATTGTGCGGGTTGCTCGCCTGTGGCCTTGAAGTTCCCGGACTTCCCGGCTGGTTTCTTGCCCGTGGCGTAGCTCTGTCTAGAGATTCTTGGTATTCCCGGCACGGGTGAGGTATGGGTATTCCGTAGCAGAAGGCGGCTGCGCTGGGCCAGTGAAGAGGGCGTGAAGGCGTTCATTCTCGTCGAAAGGAACATGTTGGAGTCTTGTCGGGTCTCGATAGCGAGCGATGCTTGTGTTCGATGCTTTTTTCCTAGAGGAGGCAAGCCAAACGAGAGCCAGTCAGCCAACCAAGAATAACCCCATTGCTGCATCGCTTGTGAAGCGATTGAACTACAGAAGTAGCTGAACGAAATAGTAAATAYGTACCTTCAAGAACAAGGGCCGGACTCTCGAAAGTCTGGGGTAGTTCAAGGAACCCTTGTGTCTGCCCCGGATTCGTGATGGAGAAAGTCGAGTCAGGGCCTTGCAGTCCCATGATCCATCAAAGTGGAAGTCAATCAACCGACTGCGCAGCCGAAGAATGGAGCCTGTTGGCGCACGGTCGCCCTTGATTCTGGTCGGTGCAATTCAGCCCGAGTGTGATACTAACCCTGGCACCATGACTTCAACGTTGTCCCCGCTGTAATGGAACCCTCCAAAAGAATTTCTCCACCAACATCCGCAACACCCGGACATAACAGAGCGGGAAATAAAAGCTGACATCCAGACGCACAACCATATCCCCTTGTGGTGTAGTTGGCTATCACGTTCGGCTGTAATTGTATGATTGTATACCGAAAGGTCACCGGCTCGATTCCGGTCGAGGGGAAATTTCTTTTTTTGCTTTCTTTCTCTTCCCTTGTTCATCTTGCTTCCTCCTTGTCTTCCTTCTTCTTCCTTTTTGTCCAAATTAGCATTGCCCTCTTTACCCGTACTCTAAAGCACTTTGTGAGATCACGAACAATGAGAGCAAGCGTATATACAATTGATTGAATATATAGATAATACTATAAAGAAGAGGAGAGACTAGCGAGTCTAAAAGGCTAAAAAGTAGTACAGTCTAGGCAAGGCACGGCACAAAGCATATAATTCTATACTCCGTACTCAAATACTTGCCGGACCTACTAATATACCCCTATAAATTAAAAGACCGCTATAATAATATTTTATCCTTTATTTACTATTTATGTAATAATAATTTCTTAGTATTTATACCTAAGGAACCTTCTTCTAAACTACACTAATAAACTTAACGAACCTTATATACTTATTTAATTTTAATAGCTTCGTAAGGCCGTTAATTAGCATCTCTTCACCTAGCAAATACTCAATTATAAATACTTTCCTATCTATTACCTCCTAAATTAGCTATTTATATCGAATATTAATATATTTATTCTTAACTAATATATTRGGGTTAAGAACCCTATTTTYAGYRTTAYTACTATCTATATATAAAATCTTATTAACCTTCTAAAGGCCCAAATCTACATTCAAATTATCAAATATACCACCTACCCATTCTAAAGCCTTTACTGTTAGCACCAAATTAGTAAACTCTACCTCTATTATACTTATAGTAACAAAATCCTATCGTTTTAACTTCCAAAGGACGGGACTATATATAAAGAACACAATATAACTAATAATACTCTTCCTAAATAGAATATCGTCTACGAAAGAGGCGTTTATATAAGTGTAAAAGGATAGGGCTATCGATAATAATAATATTCCTCCCAAAATAATACCCAAATCTAGATATTCAAAAAAGTATTGCTAAAGGTACTTCACAATATAGAAATATCTCTCAATAGGGGTCTTATTAATTTTATACAACTTACTAATAATAAACGAAATATCTAGTCTTATACTTATTAATAACCAATTTAAGGATCTAATCTTCTTAGGGTAGGATTTAGCCTCCTTAATAAATATGTTGACC
>RANZ01000429.1:0-31747 GCA_009805285.1 Neurospora terricola FGSC 1889 | reverse complement strand
CGATAGTTTATTCACCTAATAATATAATATTACCTTAATATATTTACCCGTATTAATAATAAATATTTGCATGGGAATTATTAGTACTGATATTTCGTCTATAAATTCTACGTTCAATTATAATATATTATATTAACTTCTTAATTTATATACCTCGTACGGCGGTTAATATTAGTAATATTTACAATATTCTTAAATTAATAATTATAATAACTATACCCGTATTCTATACCAGCTTACTATAAATATAAACTCTATTTACGCTATAGAATTAAAATATTACAAACTCCCAGAATAAATTACCAAAATATAGAGCAGACTAATCGGTAAATACTCCGCTATATATATCGATATTACCTATATTAATAAAAGACTTTTATAATATATATAAGCGTAGTATACTTGAAGGAAGTATATACTATATATATTTAGTACTATATATATACGTTAAGTACTTATACTTCTAAATAGATATAGATTTATAATATTAATTAATGGACGTAAATATAAATAAATAATGATACTATACTAAACTATCGATCCGATCTCTAAACCGTACAGCCGGACCGAAACTATATACGTATAGCCGTAATATTTTATCCTATTTTAATTAGTAATAGGAACGTACAGTGGGAAAATACTCCAATTAATCATATACTTATACTATTTAATTAAATGTAATTAATTTAATATCTCTTTCATTTTATATATATTTATATTATAATACTAATAATTCTACTAACCGTATAAGTTTTCTAAATTCCTTATATCGTAGCCCGAATAAACTAAGCCAATCTCCTATAGGATAATTAATAATAATCCTTATTTTTCTTATTTCTTTTATATTTTTCATTTCCGTTCTTTCGTTTTCTTCTATTATATATAGATACGATTGATACAAATTAATAAATAGCGATATATATTATAATAATAGTTTTAATCGCATATTAATAATATGACCGTAGGTAGTAAGAAGTAGGTAGTAGGGTATTTAATCCAGTATTCGGTATATAGCCATACGACCGTACGCTAATATAGGCATTCAGTATATGACTATACGGTATATAGCTGTATAGCCGTACTAGCTAGCGTAATTTATATTATAGCCGCAAGCGCGGTATTAAAATAAGGGCGCGTTGAAGCGTAACTGCTAACTTAGTCCATATACGGATTAGGGATTAGGGTCGTAGGATTAGTGTCGCGGGATTAAAGTGCGAGGCGGAATTGGAGTCGCAGTATTAAAGTCGCGGTATTAGGACGGAATATAAATTATTAAATGAAATACTAATACTTACAATTGTAAACGTAACGAGCCGCCTCCTATCCATATATATAGTCCGTATACCCGCGTTAGCGTAAACTCTAGTTTATATAGCGGTTCCAACGTATATTTTAGCGTATTTTCTAATAGAAACCAGATAATAGGATTTAAACCAATTAGAGGCTTTCCTCAACTCAATAGGTCTTATCAACTTAACAAGTCTTATTTTCGCAACAAATCTTGTTCTATAGTTATACTATAGAAATACAATAAGGCTTATTACTTTTAATATGTCTTGTTACGCTCCCTATATTACCGCTACAGTATTTTTTATATTGCGTGATTATTAGCGCCCCTTCGGGGTTGGCGCAGGCCCGACGCCAAATAGGTCCCTAGCGATTTAATACTTATAAAGACCTTTTAGAAGGTTACTATAAAGGTCTTAATTAGGGGTAGTCTTAGGAGAAGTAGTAGTCTTAATTAGGGGTAATTTTAGAAGAGGTAATAAATTTTGTAATAGTCTACAAGAACTTCGACTTTAAAGTCCCGAATTACATAAGGGCATTCAGACTTCCGCGCGAAACTTTTCGCGCAACGGAAAAAAAGCTATCGCCAACTGGAATCGAACTGGCGATCACAAGAAAGACAGCCATAACGAGAACCATTAAGCCACTAGCCCAATTAATTAGAGGCGGGCTTCGTTCTTTCCTTTAATATAGGGTAATGGAGTCTCCGAGGGGAAAGGAACTTTGGGAAAGAAGTATCATCACCTTGGGGTTTGGACGGGATTTAGGAGTTAGGCCTTGACACGGGGATAGGTGCCCGAAGGCGAGATTCCCTAAGAAGACCTTGTATCGAGGTATTCTAGTTGGGAAAGATGATGATGAGAAGAAGAGGAAGCCTGGGAAGCCAGGGCCCAGCCCAGCTTAAGTACTGGGCTGGCAACAAAGGTTGTGTTCTAAGAACCTTTGTCCAAGGCCTGGCATTCACAGACCTCCACGAACTAGCTAGACTACCTATTCTACAAGGTCCTGGAAACCTTCGATTTCCTGTATCAGGCCTTTAGCGACCGTCTATAGCGCACACTTGGATTGACCAATCAGAGGCCTTCCCTGAACAACAAGGCTTGTTAAATCAACAAGGCTTGTCAAACTACAAGGATTGAACCCCTCCAACAAGGCTTGACGCCCTGGTGATTTTCCCGCTATGGAAAGAAAGAAAAAAGATTTGAAAGAAAAAGGCTAGGAAACCAAATTGCTTAAAATGTCCAATCGCAGGCGATTTTATGTCGGCGTTACATATAACTTCGTCCCTGTTCATCTGTCCTGTCTTCCGCCCCTGACCACCACTCGCTACATCAGTGACGGGCCACCACTGAAGCTGAAGTCTCCATCAAGGTGGTCAAGTCCGAGATCCTGGTCCTCAATCTGCTCCGAGCCGCTCGCCTCGCCAGCGCTCCTCTCCGCCAGCACCAGCTGCCGCTGGTAAAAGCCCGTGAGAAATCGCTTGGCCTTTTGCGTGTCTCCCGCGTTTGGGAGAATCTGGCGGCCAGTCTGGCTGGAAAACTCGTCATTGATCATCGAGAGGGCCGCCTCCAGAACGTTCTCAAGACATTTCTCCACATCCTAGACATCCTTGCAATGTTAGCGGTGCTGCTTCCAGGTTCTGTGTGTTGTTTCATGGCCTTGTTATCGTAAAATATCTAGAGGTACTTACAGCTCGACTCAAAACCGCATTTTGCAACTTGGCCAGCCTCTTCGCCACCACGTTGTGCGTTCTCCAAACTTTGAAATTCTGCCAAATCGCAAGACTAATTTCGGGATGAGTCTTGCCTTCTATCTTAAGAGTCAGCAGCAAATCATCCTGAGCTTGCGTCCACTGCTGCCACATCCCCCTTTTTTGGACGGGTCCCATGAGCCCCAGGGCCGGGATGGAGCCCTGGGAGAAACGGTCGGCAGCTCCTGGAGCAGGTACCGAATACAAGGGGTTGGCAATTTCTGGAGGTCCTGCGAGCCACTGAGCGTTTTGATCCATCCATAATGGCTGCTGCGCGGCCTGTGGCATCTCCGTGTAAGCCATATTATGGACCTGCTCTGGAATATGACCGCTACCGCGCCCATAAGGGTTATACGGATCCATGGTGAGTGGTTTGGCAGGCTGGTGAGCCTGTTGTGCTATGACGTTTTTGAAGCAGGTTAGGAGAGAATTTCTAGAAATATCGAGCACGTTTGTTGAGACTCACAAACTTCCCACGGATACCTCTACAATAAAGGTATCAGAACAGTATATTCCAAGGCCGAAAGACAGACAGCAGGTAAGGTAGTGATGGGTGGTGGAGTTGGCGGTGGGGGCTTCTGGTTGAGGGGGGACTCAGCGGGGTGATGTTGAAGGGGCGGTTGAATTTATCTGCGAAGGCGTCCTTGTCGAGCAAGAGGAGAGTTTCGGAGAAGGTGAAGTTGAGGAGCAGAGTGGACTGGTTGTTCCCGCGGGGGACAGGCTCGGGTTGGTCGGTGGGGAGGGTGAAGAGGGTGATGTTGTTGACAGGGGAGAGACGGATGGGCTGGAATGCCTTGGAGCCGATGTTAGGTAGTGTGGTTGGTGATAAAGGCGGTGATGTTGGAAGGGAGAGGTGTCGATGATGTTCACCTCAATGATATTTGATGAAGGGGGACTTCTACAGCGAGAGCCAAAGAAATAGATATTGAAAGTCGGGGGAACGATCTGACCCCAGACCGACATTAGGAATGGCAGTATTCATAACCGAGGACAGATGGCCATGAAGTGTCGTGGTGCGCAGCATGCTTCATGTTGCCTTCCATCTTCCCAACCACCTGCGAACCACCATCTAGGAGCTGATTCAGCTCACGAGAATACAAGGCATTAGCCCATGCTTCACGCCATGGCATTAGGATGGCTTGAAGCCGGTGGGGATCTGGAAACGGCCCTTCCGGTGTCCAGCTTCCAAGGTAACTTGTCTACAAGGTTGTGAGCAATCCAAGATATGGGAGGCTTTCCATCTGGGCAGGATGTCACGGAGCAAGTTCCCCAGATGYAGGTACAGCATTCCCCTTGGCGCGGACCCCTGTAGTTGCCTTGCATTAACGCTCAATTTGGCTTCAAGCCTTCATCACGCCAGAACAACGCCGAGCGCCCAAGACTCCCGCTAGCAGATCCCATTGGTCATCCGATTAGGTGGTTGTTTTAGCGGTGCCCCGGGCCTCACCTACTGGAACCAAGCAAGGGTGGCATGCCGAAGAGGACACAGGTGGAAGTGAGGGGCAGCGGCAAACAAGCTGATTGCAATTGTCGGAGAGACCAGGCGTTGAGTCTTGGGGTCGTTGAGTCTTGTTGTCGTTGAGGTCCGGCAAGCATTTAAAACAAGAAGGATACCTGTACAATTTCCTGTTGTCCAGCTGTCTTCAGCCTTCAGTTCCCACCTAAAAATTGACAACGTACCCAACCCATACTCTCAAGCCCTCTCGCCGATTCATCCCATTCTGCGTAAGTATTAGCCCTACCCTCCCATGGCTGTGTTCATAGACTTTGAAACTGAATACTGAAGCTTACAAATGAATCTTGCCAGGTAACGATGTCGTCAGACAGAATGAACTCATTCGCGGGGATAGAGCAGAAGTTCTCGGTTTGCAGAAACGCCAACGGAGTAACGAAAAGGTGGGAACAGGTGCACAAAAGAATGGAGGAATCCGGAATGAGGACAGCCAAGCAAGGGGAAGATTCGCCTTTGAGGCGGAGTATCAACAGTCAGAACGGCGGGCACCAAAGTGATGCCCACAAGCTAGCCTCAGGTTCCGATCCCAGTTTTGGCGAGGTCAGTAAAAGGTTTCTTGCGATTAGAAGCTCATTATCAAGTCGCTAACTGCAGATATTATCCCCAGGTCTTGAACAAGGTCATGGAAGCCACATCTGGCCGACTGATGGGCTTACTGCAGCAAGAGATGGCTCGAATGACCCTAGAGAAACTGAGAAACAACGAGTTTTCACAACTGCGCGACACAGGAACCCATAGCGACGATGGGGCCGAGCGGTTGTGCAACAAAAGCAGACAGGCCTCAGCCAGTGACGGACCCGAAGGGCTGGATGAGGGACTCACGAACTTGGATCTGGGGAACAGAAAGACTGGATGTCGACTCTAGGGACGTCCAGTGCGACTTGTGACAGGGTGATCAGAGGAGGATATTATGTTTATGGATATAGTGCTGTATGCTGCGCACTGCTGTAGTGCGGGCCGTTCCGCTGTCTTTCMTTTGCTTTGCTTTGCTTTTTTCTCGCGCCCGCCGCCGAATGGGCTGGGCCTCTCCTCTCTTTTAGTAGACAATACACTGAAGGTTCCGTGAAGTCTTGAGTGTGTGCAGAGGACGTCGATCATGCCTATGCCGACATTGGGAGTAGCCTGTAGCTCCCGCTCGTAGCTCCCGCTTAGACGTATCAGCGCAGTCTTAGGGCGTTATGATACTGTCATCAAGGGAGAGTGTCATGACCCGGACGTATTGGCGAAGGAGATGTGAGACAGAGCGGACAATGAGCTTTCCGCACGCTGAAGTACGTCTGGAGATCGGATCCAGCAATAAGCAATCAAACAATGTTCGGTAGAGGAGCCTCAGGTAGAAAGAGGGATAACAAAGGCATGGCAAAGAGGGGAGGAAGAAGAAGGGAAGAAGAGGGCTCTGGAATACGGGGTTTATATGTGACAGAACCGGATCCACTTGTCACTTTGCCGGCCTTATGCTGGGCTTGAGGGCTAGCGTCAACCCACTACGCCGACCTGGCCGAGTATACTCTCTCTCCCTTCCGGAGGACGGGACTAGAAAGAAACCGGTGTGCTACCTCAATCGAAGCTGCCTCCGTGCTCGCCATGCTCATGTTTCTTAGACCTTCATTTTCGGTTTTCTGTCTGCCAGTCTTGCTGGTGCCTCCTACGGCCATCTTGTTCTATCGTTGTGGTTCGTACTGGGTCGAGTATTCGGGTGTTCGTAGGTGCTATACGCTCGATGTTCGGTCTCCCTACTGTGGGATCGGGTGGACGCTGTAGCAGATTCGAGTCGTTCGGAGACGTTGGTGCGTCATGGACATGGCGACGTATGCTATACGGAGAACGAACTCGCGTATCGGTCAATCGGTGTTTGGAAAACTCTCCCAAAGACGAGCTCATAACGTAGCGGTTGTTCTTCGTGCAACAGAATCGTAGGTGGTTGTTTCGATCGTGTACTGGAAGTGCGGCAGTGGTGATGTGTCGTTCCCGCCGAGATCGAGAACAATGACGTAGACCTGGTGAACTGGATTTGCCGATTACAAACAACAAGAATGTTCCTGCCGGGACAGTGTGGTGCAAACATGGAAGCTGTTACCTGCTCCGCCAAGAGCCGCTTTTGGCCAATGGCATGTTATAAATACTAACAATTTCCTGCTCTCCTTCTGTAACACACCCTGGCACGGGGCTGGCACAACCAGAATGGCCGTCTGCGATAGGCCTCACCACCACGACATGCCGTAAACCGTTAACAGTAAACCTAGAACGTTTGAATAAACTATAAAAACAACCTAACATACCACTACGGATGGTAAAATTGAGCGCTTTAGAATAACAGCAAACCGCCGCCTCAGGTACCTCTATCCACGATTCCATCTACCCCGCCGTGACCTCCTACTAAACGCCAGAAAGAATCTGTAAAGAAGACAGGACACCTGCAACGAAAAGTCATGAGCCAGAAGGGGACCCCGCATTCCACTTACGCTTCCTCCGCCATACACTACCTTGAGGTTCCTACATCTTTGGTGAAAACTCGCCTTCCCTATCTGTCCTCTTTGATTCCTCGTCATCCTGCCAATTTATCTCGTTTGCCCTTCTCTGCAGTTCCTCCTGGAGAAGTGCCATGATGCGCGGGGCTGCATTGTCCATGACTCTGTGGACGATCTGTGAAATGGAAAAAGATGTGTGTTAGCTGCTGGTGCTGGTTTTGCCCAATGTGAATCACGCTGATTACGGATACTGGCACGCACCTTGTCAACAAGCTGTTTCTTTGCTTCGGCATAGACACAGTTGTGCTGAACTGAAAAGCGGCGCATCGTGATGGACATCTCCGGGGACAGTTCGCATGCCTCAGGGTTAGGGCATTCCGAATGTGATGAGAGCTCCTGGTCTGTGTCGTTGTTGTTTTGGTTCTGTGAAACGGGCTGCYGTTGCCGTTGCGGTCCTTCTTGAGATCCGGAGCACTGATCATCCCAGACGTCGATGCCCGAGTCAACTCTGCTGATGGTCGCGTTTGCCGGGCAATGATCATGACTGTTGCKGCGATCGTACTCTTGGCATCCGGGTGTGACGCTTTGCCGGGAGGAAGGCTGAGCGGCCAGCCATTGTTGATAGACCTCTCGCTCGAAGTCGCAGGAGGGCTCGAAAGGCATTTTCCTATGGCAGGATGTGTTCATGTCAGGGCTAGTACCGGCTGATCCAGACATCGTGAATGCTGAGGCAATGTGAAGTGTCTGTAAAGGTTTGAGATGGGATGAATGAGAGTCTTGTGAAGCTGATGACAAATGGTCACTGGTAGAACTTTGGAAAAGCAGCCCAGAAAAACTATCAGGATGACCTGAGGATACCGAGTTTTATATTCCTCTTATAGAGGTACCCGCTGTGGGAACCCAGGGTGGGGCTGKATGCCGGAAAGGTCACCCTAGAGGTACATTGTCGAACGTCACTTGCTGAAGAACGTACCGTATAATCTCGCGAAATTCGGAAACCAGGTCAGGCATAATCGTGCGGATCCTGTAGGGTTTAAGGCTTGCCAATTGCGTTTGGCTGTATGTACTCAGATGTTGATGCAAATGGCAGAGCTTTAACCCTGCGTTGCCGGCCCGACCTGGTTTCCGAATTTCGCGAGATTATACGGTACGAGTATATTTTCCGACCAATCATCTTCTTGGCCCCAGAAGCCCCCATATAACCCTTGAGATGCCCTCGCATTCAGCCCTATTTGAGTCCTCCGGGCCACTCGCACCTGCCCTTCGGAATGGAGCCTCTGGCTCTGGATGCCCGCGACGCCGAAACCGATAAAGAGGCCCCTCTCTCAGCCTCTTTCCTTCGCTGTTCTGACGCTGCAATGGTGTCTAGCGCTAGGCACTGTAGAAGCAGGGGTACGACACCAGCCCTACCTGAGGACGAGAATCAAAAGGGAGCATGGATCAATTGCCCTCAGGTTTTAGCGCCGCAGGGGTAGAGAGCCACTCAGTCGTCCCATTTTCCTGCGGGATACMTCTTGGGGTTATCACTCGCATACCGCAAAGACTCGGGCGTTTTTAGCTTCCAGAGAAATCAGGCATAGTCTGCAAGTATACTGCAATATTCATGCCCGCTAGAAATTGTATGTAAGAGAGTGATTTTTAATATCCCTACCCTCCTCTAACGCCCTTGAAAAGATAACAGGAAAAGATAGGGCACTAGAAGAATCGAATTTACAGTGCTCCGGGGTAGCAATACGTCTCCCCCACTATTTGTTACAGGCATAAAATATACATATTCGGGCATACGCATATCTGATTATATCTGATTTCCCTGGAAGCTAAAAACGGATGGCCCAAGTCTTTGCGGTAACAGACTTGCCAGTCGCTCTACCGGCTCTGCTGGCCGCCTTGCATGCAGGTGCTTCCCAAATCTACTAGACCGTAAGGGGGATAAATTAGCACATAATGGTACAACTAACGATGATGTTTATAACCTACACCGGAAGCCATGGAATCATAAACCAATGGGAACTATGAAGCAATGCAGCCTATGAAGCATTGAAGCCTTGAACTGAATTACCTACCCCACAAAGCACCAAAGCTACCTATGAAACCTGTAAGGCAAATTTCTGTCGAAAGTACCCGGCGCATCACAATGGCTTCGAGCCCCGGAACAGTGGAAGAGAGGCAATCGGTGACGCCGACGGCTTGATGCCATGGCTTGAAGCCATGACTTGATGACATGTGGGTCATGGCTTGAAGCCATGGCTTGATGACWTGTGGGTCATGAGGACCCACAAGCAATGGACGGTTAGAGGTATGGCACGGACAAGCATGCGCTGAGAGGGGTAACTGGCCCAACAAGGGCCGGCATTCGCACGTGGTAAGACCGCAAAAGGTAATTTACTGTAAATATCCAAAATTTCAACATATTGCACCCCTACATAGGCCACTCATGATGCTCCTTTGATCGTTCTTGTCGTGGGGATTACCAGGTTCTTACACGAATAACCATGGAAACAATCGAAGATAGGTACAAATAACAATTAGTTCGCCCGGCACGTGTTCTAAATCCTGAAGTGTAGAAGAATCAGACGTTCCCACATCAAATTGAGAATTCTGTTGTGAAGCGCTGACGAAAATGCCTTGAGAGAATAACACATCATTTTTCAAACCATTTGAAGCGTCATTATCGGACCTACCTCTGTTGCTGCAGGTACACTCGGCTCTCCGACTTTGCCATGGCCACTGACAACTTGGCTCCCTCCTTTTCATTCATCCTTGGCATTTTCTGTCGACCACGACCACGGGACATCAAGCTTTCCATACCGGGTTAGCACCATGGGAGCCTGGTATTCGCTAGCGCTCATGTTACAACCTTAACACCCCGCAGACAATTCTTGCGGCAATTTAGTTAAGCATTCATCGCAGCAGGCACAGTAATTGAGCAGAAAATGGACTGAACTGAAATCTAAATTAAGAGGTGTCCCGCAGCAACGACCTAGGTACAAACAACAACGTGATTACCTCAATCCACACAACGCGAAATCATAACCATAGCCAACGCAACAAGATCACGGAACGAGCGACAGCAACCATTTATTCCCGATGCATAGCATGCCCCAGCTGTCACTCAAAGCGCGGTCTCGTTGCCGAAAATTCGCAGGACGATGTCCTGCACGCACCGCTCCATATGGCGCTTCGCGATCTCCATGACGGCCCCCTCAACAGAGGCCCACTGCTCAGTGGTGTTGAGCATCCTCGCACGCTCGAGATTTGCCAGCTCATCGTAGACCAACCGAAGAATTCTCGGAGTCACGTTGTGGACGATCGAGTCTCTCTCCTACATTTGTTATATGGTGGTCAGTGACTGGACTCGGTGCTCGTTTGCTACTGCTACTTACATGTTTCGGGACGCAGCTCTCTCTCATTCTTCCCCAACGCTTGCTGATGCAGTTGGTCGATCTATATATTCCATCCAGGGCGAAAAGCTCATCGGTAATCTCCTGAACCGTTTTCCCCGCTTGTTTGCCCTCCCGCAGTATCTCGGTGTGCCGCGGGGTCCAGTTCGATGGCCCGCCATGGACGTCGGGAATGTGAGATCCGTCGTTCTGGTACACACCCGGCTGGACGGGCGGTACCTGTTGAGAGGGAAACCATCCGCCTTGGTTGACCATGGGGAATGGGAAAGGAAGGGGGGGCACGGCCCCTCCGGAGAATTGCGTGTAAACTGATGGCACACCTTCCCTAGAGGTAGCCTGCATGGTAGGGATACCTGGGGTGGTTGGCAAATTCGGCATGGCCGGCGCTGTTGGCATGGCCTGCTCGGCCTGCATTGAGTACTGCTGGAAACCCGTTTGGTGGTGCTGATGATCGACTGGTATGAAAGAGGCAGGCTGAGAATCGCTGAAGACGCCGTTTGGTGCCCTGGCTGGTCCGAACGTTGACGAGGAGTGAGTGTGAAATGACATCTGAGCATTCTCGTTCGTTGAACATTGATCGGAGGGACTGCCTCCTCCGTGAAAGAAGGCCTGAATTAGGTCTTCCTCCTCGGAGGTAAGGGACAGATGGCTGCTGGTTGAATCCGATGCTGACATTTGAGTTGTCAATTGAAAAGGTACCTCTCGACCTATTGATCGTAGATGTCAAGGATGGCGGTGCTATCTTATACTATACGTCTTGCCAAAGAAAGTTGAATGATATTGATGATAAGCTTTTCGTCGTTGGGGTATCCATCAATGGCAAGTGCGTGTTGAGCACCTACCCATAGGTATTTATATTCCTACTTGCTCCAACGTTGTTCAGTTGTATGCCATGCTCGACGGAAGCTTGAAGCCTCGACATGAAGCCATTGCAAGCARGGGTCGGACATGCCGTCCAGCCAGAAGCTCACGATACCTATGTTGTCGTTGAATTTACAATCCAGCCCTGGTAAGTTTGTTGGCGTGGTACTTAGAGCAAGCACTTTACTCTTTCAAGTTGGTCAGGTAGGATCTGACGGCGGGTCAACATCGCGAGTGGTGCTAGAGGTGGGGCGAAGAAGTGGTCGATTCGGATGTATGTGGGCTCGAAGTATTCTTCTCCACCTTTGGAGGGAAATGGCCTCCAAAGCCAATTAATTCCCCTGTTTTATTCCCTGCTAAGTTGCGCACTAACAAACTTTCCAGCATTGTATTGTACTTCTCTCCGGCCACCAGCTGTCCTGATTCGCCAGTGAATGTACAGCGGTTGGCCAACAGCCAGCCACAAATAGATTTTTCACCGCTAACCATCTGCAGGTACTCAGCTTCTTCCCAGATCTCTGGCTCTTTTCCAGTCAAAGTCAAATAAGGAACACGAGTTTGGAGCGGGATCTGTCCCATTCCGCACAGGCATTGCACGCCCGTCCAGTATTCCTAGGCTGCCCTGGTTCATGTCCGTTTCTCCGCGTTACTACTACAAAAAATCAAGCCTTCTTTATCGTCGCCTTCCAGCCTCCAACACATATCCGTCCGCCGCGACGACTACGCCAGCGGGGATGTTGGACGACGTGGACCACGACGGTGTAGCACTCACCGAGGCAAGGTATCTCACTCCCTTCGGGGGAGATCACTGCGGATATGGCTTCGCCAGTCAACGAGGTATCTTTCCTCAAAACAACATAGAACATGCCCCTACATTTCGGCTGGCCAGCACACCCCTCCGCTGCGCACGTCTCTGTGCGTACCGATAGAAAGCAGTGCCTTGTCCGTAACGGTATCACCAGAGATAGGGAAGCAAGGATAAAAAAGCAATCAAGCATTGTGCAATTGACGCCTGACGAACATTGAATGCGCGGTGATTTCACCAATCCAGGAACGAGCCTGAGGTAGGGCTTCCCGGAGGCTGGGCATCCATGTCACTGTCCGGGGTTCGAAATCCACTCGATGGGATCGACACGCAAGTGGACTTACGCGAAGGCCTCGAATCGTCGGTTAATTAGGTAAAGCACCTGCAATTACAATTAACCTCCCGAGCATCCTTGTAGCCCTACGCTATCGATTTTCCGCCGGGCAACGGCCATAGAGCGGGACATGGGCTCGAGATGGGGAAGAAAAACATACGCGACTCACAGATGCCAAATCTTGGATCCATCAGGCAAAAAGCATGATGAACCGCAGGTGGGAGCCATCATCAGGCCGCGTGTGTGGACAGTGCGAGACTGATAGATGAAGCAACATCGGCAAGAGAACTGAAACGACCCTTCTTTGCGCGTCTTCCTGTTGTCCGCGTCCAGGGCAATACTACAGGCGCTGGGGAAAAAACAGAAACGCCACCAGACCATTCGCGACTCGTTTCATTCCCGCGCTATCTGTCGGCCTGCCTGAACCGGAAACCGATAAACCAAGACTGGAGCCCAGGAGCAATGCCGAAGAAGTCCAAAATGGAAGGTCAACATTGTTTCCATGGAAGATCTTCAGATCTGGGCGGCGGCAGATACAATGCGGCTGGGTCGCAGATGCGCTGTTGTTGGGTCACGCTGATCACTCGAAGCGTGGAACAAATACCGCCATGGAGGCTGAGGTTAAAATTTTACAGCAGCGTTGTTCGCGCAGACATTCGTGTTCATCATCCGCCAACTTCATCGGCCCTTCTTCTGTATCAAACTTTGATATGCGAGCATCTGTCTCCACCTTCCTTGAGCAGATGCCGAGATGCACGTACCTATTTGACACCCGTCATCCGATGCACTGTAGCGGGCACACATCCCGATGACCTGGGAGCGCTGTACCAGCGTGCCGCTTGTGAGTAGCCGGATGGCGCTGTAGTATTTCCCCGGTTCGATCCCATGCCCCCTGGTGCCTGTTCCGCCTCCCGCCTTGCTTTTGTTGGGGGAAACGACGACCTTTTCCTTCTCGTCGCACGCATCATTTTTCATTCAATCATTCTCGTTTCTGATGACTCTTTGACCTACCTACGAAGAAAGGCATTCTTCAGAGATGCACAACCCGTTCCCGTGATTCCGTCCCGTCCCGTCTTTTTCGATCTGGTCCAGCAGGCGGGAAGGTCAGGGCCGGGGGCTCGGGCATTCGATTCACACTGGCAACACCCCTGAATGCTTGGTAGAATTGACCAATGATATAACCCTGTCACACCGAGAAATTGCCGTTTTCAGACAATGGGAAAGGGCTCTCTTGCGCGGCCCGAATGTGCAAAGCCGCCAAAAATACAGCGGGAAATACAGCGCGAAGCGCGGTGATCCGAAACCACTCTTAGAGGTACTTACACTGTAAGGAAGGACACAACGACCTGGGACACAACGAGAGACACTGCCGGACTTGTTCCTGCCAGGGCAGCACACTTGACAGCGACACACTAGAGGTAATCTCGCTTAACGAACAGTTGCATGGGTATCTTATCAAGTCCATTTCCCGATGAAACAATGGAATGTTTGACTCAGGCGGGAAACGAACGGGAGGAAGCTTCCCCGGCGAGCTACTTGACGTTTGACAGTCGGGGACCCTGACACGGGCCGAGGAAGTGGATTGTAGATAAGATGGGATGATCAGAAATCTGGGGGCCGCGCGGGGTCGCCGCGGAGAAACTGGCAGGGGAGCCTGGCGTGCCTGGCGAGCGGGGCGTCACCTGGCAGCGTTCGGGAATCGGGCCAGCCGTGGACCATGGCGGACGACGCACTCACCCGAAAGACAACCACGCCTTTGTTGTCTCACTGCGTGCAATCCCTATCGTTTCGTTTACCTATTCTAGACGGGAGTTGGTTCAGGTCTTACATGAGCTTTTGCAGAAGTGGTGATGTCCAGAAGTGGTGATGTTCAAGATTGCAGATGATGCACGTGCTCTGCAGCGTTACTATTGACATGGGTTTTACTGCATATGCAGATTTGAGCCGCCCCTGCGTCCATTCTGGTTCTTCTGCTCCGTCTCCAACGTTTTCTGTACGCACTCCAAAGCCACTGTCGGTGAGTGGTGCTCTGGATACAGAAACCAAACGAGGCAATGGAAGATTTAAGCGTTTGTGTACATGTACTATGCCCTCAGGCGATGTGTATAGAGGTACCGAAGCAGGCATCTGGGCCGGGTACCTTTTACACATTGGTTCGACTTCGGGTGCTTGGGTCATGCGATATTGGTACTGCAGGTCGATGGAGACAAAAGGGACGTTAATTGATAGTGCAGAGACGTGAAGATTTGAACAAAGTTGATAAAAACAAGTGCTATGAATGGAAGTGCTCGCTATTTTGAGTTTTGTTCGTGAATGCAGAAATGACAAAAAGAAAAAAGAAAAAAAAAGGATCGAAACAAAACCCAGGACTGAACAAATAACAAAACTCCTAGTTCGCGTTTGCAGCCATCTGCTGCAACAAGACCTGGCTCCGGTACCACACCGAGATGTGATCCTTCAAGTACTGGATGTCCTGCTCAATAGGAGCAAACTCGGGGCCAATCGCTGCCTCGAGTCCTTCAAGAACGATGCCGAGGGCTTCTGGCATGACTTCTTCGATAGCACTTGAGAGTTCCTGCGTATCGGACATGAGTTGACTGCGAGTGTGTGTGGAAGTAGGGTTGGTGAACTTACAGCGGGATCGAGGGCCGCGCTTCTCAGTGCTTGATGGCTCGGCGCGGCCTCGGTGTGAGTTTTGCCTTGGAAGAGCATCTCCAGTACCATGGGCATGATGGTCTTGGCAAATGTGCTGATGGGGGTGGCGACGGAAGTGATGGTGGTCGAGGCCTGGCCGCTCTCGGGGGCGTGATCACTATTCGCTGCCATGATTACTGATTTGTGTGTGGTGGGTGTGTGTGTCCGTGGGGGTGTTTTGATGATGTTGATGCTTTGTGTGAGATAGGCCGAAAATTGTTCTTGGGGCGGTCCTTAACTCTTATGTTAGGCGCCGAGCTACAAGCAAGTGACTGTCAGAACCTTTGCAGCTCAACTTACCGTGGAAAAGTAAGAAAAACGCGTGATGAAGAAACCTAAGCCAACAGCAAGCACAAACTTTCAAAGACTGCGCGAGCGTGAGAAAGAGAGTGGAAGGGGAAGAGTGTAAGGCCAATCGTCCAGCAGTTTTTGTAGTAGCAATCATCCACCTTGCAACCCAAATGAACATAGGTACATGTCCGGATGGTTGACCTTAATGGCTTCAGGCGCTGGTTGCCTTGAAATTTATCCCACGCTGCCAAATTACCAAGGCAAAAACTTGGATATCGCGTAGTTTGCGGCCTCGAGCCATATTTTCGAGCTGATGGCTGGCTCGATGCTAGCGGAGTGTTAACAGGGGTCTTGGCGAATGCGCGACCGTCACTGTCCAGTCAGCATTGAAGGTGAAAAGCACCAGTCCGGCAGCATTTAGCCAGACCGCCAGCCACCTCTCACCGAAGTATAGACATCATGCCTCCGTCCAGCTAAAATGTGTGAAAGCTGTCCTTGTGCTGATACAGTGAAGCCAATGTCTACGGAGAGGCAAAATGAGGCTGAGGTGAGTCGAGATACAGATACCTGACCCCTGAAACAGTGACATTCCGTCTGTCAGGGCACGGCAGCTTCCAGGTCATCAGGGTTCCTTGGCACCATACCTAACTTTTGACATCCATTCCGATGCAATCACCTTGCGATCAACCACTTTGCACTCATGATGGATTGAATGAAAGAACGTAAGCAGATGAATACTCAAATAAAAGACACATTGCTTTCCAATTCACCCCTTTGGGCTATGTTTCTCTGTTTCTTCTGCTGCTTTGAACGGCATTTGCGGATTCTTGTCGAAACTTCTCTCCAGGCGACATCCCAGCACCTGGTTGCCTTGCGCCAAAAGATCGACGTTACAGGGGCCTAAGCGAGATCTCCAACGGCTTAAAGCCTACACTAGGTACCTGACACGATGCCGGCATCATGCCTGGCCTCTGGCCGCGCCATTGTAGCGCGCTGCAGGTGATTAGTCAATTCGGAACGCCAAGGTCCTTCTGAGCAAGGCGCCCTGCAAGCCGAGGCGCAAAGGTGTTCGATCCGGCCTCGATTTGCGTGTGATGAGGTGACTTGTCCGTGGAGATGGATCTCAGAATGCTTCACAATGAAAGCTGGTGTTCGGTAAATCTGACCATATTTGTTCTGGCTGATGAGATGGTTGCGTAAGCCCAGCCTGTCTGGGAAAATGTTTTTGTTGCGTCTAGTCATATGAAACGGTCGACTTGGAATAAGAAGAGCGGTTAGGAAGATGTACGTTTCCCAATGTTCTCTCTCAATTCGAAATCATCGTACTTGGCGGATTCAGTGTGCCTTCTTAGTACTGTTATCAACAGCAAAATTTGCAGCCAGGTGAGTACCTACTTACGGCCTTACCGTAGCCATTCCGTTGTATCTCCTGCCAATAGCCTGACCACAACTAAAAGCTTCTCACGGAAACATGGACATGTCGCTTCAGCAGAGCCGCCAAGAGTCTCCTTCCGCCGACGTCGCTCCTCGAAGCCCGAATGCTTCCTGTATGATCCAATCGGTCACGAGACCAGGTACCTGGATGGCTCCATGCCATGGAGCTGGCCATCATGAACAGGCAATGGCTGCGATATCCGGCCCGGTGATGGCCGCACCTTTGGTTGGTGCTCCTCGGGGCCCGCATGTGCAGGCCATGTACACTTTCCCGGGCTCGATGCCAGCGGAGCGACAGCCGGTGTTGGCGTATCCCTCGCTCAATCCCGATTGCCGCTGGGTGATGCCACAGCCAGTCGGACTGCAGCCGGCTACATGCCAACCAGGCCAAGTGCTGTACCATTCCCATCCAGGAAGTCTGGGATATACTTGCCCAGTTGAACATCTTGGGCGTGTTCCCCAGTCTGTTCGATACAATGGCATGGATCCCAACCAGGCAATCCAAGCTGTAGGCGAGGGACCTGGATTGATGCCGGAGAACATCGGTGTCGGTATCAGAGGAGATAGACAGCCAGAGATTGGTTCGGGACGTAACTTTGCCGAGGTCTGTGCCGGACGCCCCATCCAAACGGCAGACGTTAGAATACCAAACTGCTAACAGACAGTGCTCTCAACCAGATCCTCAACAAAGTGATGATGAGCAGTTCTGGCCGACTGATGGCCTTGTTGCAACAGGAGCTTGACCGACAGGACAGCGCGGACGAAGAGCGTTGCGAGCTTCAGGATACGAGACCCACTGGCAGCAAGCCCGAAAACACCGAGAGGCCAGTCACCAAGAATAGCGAGCCTGGAGATTGCAAGGGGTTTCAAAAGCTGGATACCACAGAAAGCCGGCCTCAGGCTAGTGACGAACTCGAAGGGCCTGATCAGGGATCCGCGAGCGGAAAGCTGGATGCCAGGAGCGCAGGATGCCGGCTGTGATTCGGCATGGTGCCATGCGGGTGACACCCAGGGTACAGAAGCCATGATCGGCTGTGATCCCGAATGATTTGGAGTGTATTGAAGATGGAAGACTGAACTGGTTCCTTTTGAGGAAGCCTCACAAAGACGCGAGCATTGATTCGGCCCCTCGCCTCTCGTTTTTTCGGTCGTCTTGATTTTTTTTTTTTTCCTTCTTTCCTCTTTTTAGATGTTCTTCCCATTCACTTCTACTGTCGTCGCTCGTTGACCGGCCAGCTGGACTTTAACCCAATCCCTCTTTCCATCACTCAGGTATCCTCTCCTTCGTCTTTCCTTCACAGATTTTTGTTTCGTGTCTTTCAGGCTCTCGCACCTGATACCCTCTTTCGTTTAGACAGCAAATCACAACCCACCGCAAATACTTCGGTATACACTTGTATATGGGCAGTCGCCAAGTTACTTCCGTAAATTCTGGGTCTTCGTGATTAACCTTGCGCCGCCGGTCATCGTTGTGTGTTAACCTCGGCCTCGGTTGTGTTCTGGCGCTACCGCAACCTCAGCATCTTCTCGGCTGAAGCAGGTTGCACTTGTTCGAAGTCTCCGGAGCGTTGCGAATCTCGGCGGCGTCTTGAGCGACTGCGGCACGCGGTATCATATCGGCAATCGGTAATTCTATCGTGTGTATCTCGCAGCCGAAGCTTTAGTCGTGCAAAAGGAGTCGTTACGCGCACTGGATGTCGCGTACCAGTAACCTCGGCGCGGTTACAAAAGCGGTCGGAAGGTTGTCACAGCGAGCCTCGCACAGGACTCGGCTGTCGTGTGATATGCGTCTGGGGTCTGTCGAGGAGCGAGAAAATGGTATGGAGGAGGACAGGTAACGCTGGCCATCGTAGGCTGGGATGAAGAGGTTGCTCGTGGTTCGATTCGTGGATCGGACAGCGGTGATGACGATGTCGGGTTGGTGGTCCGGTTGACAGTTCGAACTTTACAGGAACGCCGGGTTTGTCTGGACGACGTCATTTCCCACCTAGCCACCTAGCATAGCGATAAGATAAGCGCGTCCTCCCGGCAGGCAGCCCACTTCATACCTACAAGTACTCTAACAACAGCACAGCCCCAAAAGCCTGTAGCTATTTAGTGCGTTAGTGCTATTGCTGTTAGTGTACGGAATTTCACCTCCATTTGCACCTCAACTTCATTTGCACTTCAATTTGCACCTCTGAGGGCATATGCTACGTAGGCCAAACCTATGTCGGCGTATAGCTACGGAGAGCAATCCAGCGTCCTGCCCGACCTTTTAGTTCATTCCTTCTTTCTTATATGCATCGTCAGCAACGAAAGACCCACGACGCAAAAACACAACGCTACCTCCAGGTCTACAAATTCCCACCATGCACCATGTTCAGCGCTCCATCCTTAGGTACACTTCTAACGAGAACAATGTATACCGACCATACGACCATATGGAACACAATAAAAGGTACAAAAAAACCCAAACAAGATCAAAACAACACACCTCCACAACCATTACACCCAACCAACCGCCTACATATAACCATACCTCTCCCTCGCAGGAGCAGGCACCGGACACAACGGATTCCTCCCCGTCCCGGGCATCCCCCCCTTGGGCACCAACCACTTAATCACCATCCTCCCCTCCCCCTTCTCCTCACCCTTCCCCTCTCCCTTCTCCCCATCCGCGGGATCCTTCACCAACTCCACCCTGGACTTCAACAACTTCACAGCCTCATTAATCCTCTTCACCTTCGCCTTCGCCTCACTCGTACTCGTACCCGTACTCTCCTTCTCCTTCTCATCCACCTCCTGCTTCACAACCATCAACTCCTGCAAATACTCAACCGCCGATCTCTTCTCCTTATTCTCCGCATTGATATCGACCCCGCGACTAAGCGGCTTGATCAGATGACACAGCGACTTAAGCATCTTCCTCTCTGGGTCGGCGACCAGGCCCTTTAGGAGCATTGACAGCGCCGTGTCTTTGTTCTTGTTGAGCAGCGCCGGGTCGGCGCCGGCCTCGACGAGCGCGCGGACCATGTCGCTGCGCGTCTTGGCCTCGTCCTGCTGGTTGGTGATGGGCCACTTCTCCTTGATGGCCGGGTCGAGGTTGACGGCCTGGTGGAGGTAGGGGTTGGCCGGGGCGTGGGGGTTGCCGCGGATGGGCTGCTTGGAGAGCATGTACTTGACGACCTTGACGTGGCCGTAGCGGATGGCGGTGTAGAGGGGGGGCATGTAGGTAGTGGTGGTGGAAGTGGTGGTTTCGGATTCTTTCTTTTCCAGCTGGTAGGGACAAGGTCGATGGAGGTCGGCGCCGGCGTTGATTAGATGAGCGATCATCGGTTCCGAAAAGTGTAGCCGTCTGGGATGGCGGAGGATATGCAGCAGGGCTTCTTCGAGCACGGCCTTGTCTCGGAGGACGGACGGCTCGACGGCGTGGACGGTGACGTTGACAGCCTCTATCAGCAACTTGTGCAGGTCATGGTCGATGCTTTTCTTCATCACTTTTACCTTTTCGTCGAGGGTCAAGTCCATGCGATGAAGGCCACGCTTGGCAAGCTTTTCGGCTGCCGAGAAGCATTCACCGTTCTCAGCGCCTTTCTTGATCAGGTCAAATAAAAGAGTCTTGTCGGAGGTGAGGTGATGAGAGCTGTCGATATCAAGAAGCAAATCATACGAAGAGGCTGATTCAGGAGCTCCATAAGTGGCGTAGAGCCTGGGAGAGGTGGCCTCGGCTATCATCAAATAGTATTTTCGGAACTCCCTGGGGCTCAAATGCGATCCGAGGGCGGGACCGTGGAATTGGACCAGGAGATCAGCAGCGCGGCCGTAATCCCATTTGAGTGCGTTTTTCATAACGGGGGTGTAGTCCTTATCGCGGATGCATGGGTCAATACCAGCGTCAAACAGCAATCGGACGATGCTGCAGATGGCGTCGGTTGCTGCTCCTAGTTCGTAGGCTCTCCTGGGGCGGAAGACGAGGTGCAACGCGGTACGTCCCTGTGAGTCCTGATGGTTGACAGGAACGCCAGCCTCCAGGAGCAAGCGCACAATCTCGGGTGCTTTGTCTGGCCGGGAACTCGATGGGAAGCACTCAGCGAACGTGGTCCAGGGCTCTTCGCCAAGTGGGTGATAAAGTGCGGCCATCAAGGCGTTTCGACCATTTTTATCATGGACAAGGGGATTGGCACCAGCTTTCAACAAGGCTCTGACTGCTGAGGTGACGTGAAACTGTGCAGCCATGAACAAAGGGGTCTCTCCGTTGCCGTCGTCCCAAGTTTGGTCAATGGGCGTGCCAGCAGCCAGAAGCTTCTCTATCAGGGCTACGCGTTCCAGGGCTGTCGGCTCCTCGGTTCTAGCCAGTCTGAAAGGTGCCACCCGAACTGATGGATTCGAGTAGTCATCATCATCCTTTGGTCGAGGGGAGGTGCAGCATACGTGGAGAAGCGGGATCCTCTTGATGCCATCGCCAGCCTCCTCGTCTTCGTCATCCGCTTCGTCCAGACGGTGCCGTCTGCCAAATGTCAACTGATTGAACTCGAGTTGCTGCTTGACATCTGCACCCAGCTCAATGAGCTTCAAGGCACGATCGTAATGGCCGAGGTAGCAAGCTTCGCCGAGAACTGTCGTCTTGGCCTTGAATTCCCACAGGTCGACCTCGAACTCCTTGTCTATGTTGGCGCCCTTCTCAATCAGGTAGGGGACTACAGTGTCCCAATGACCCTTGGCACAGGCAAAGTATAGAGGTGTCAGGCCCATGTCGTCTTCGACATCAACCGTGGGCCAGGTGACCTTGCCTGCTTCGACAATGTATTTGAGCATTTCCAGGTTTCCTATGGAAGCAGCCTGGTGGAGGACGGTGAAACCCAGATGACCCTTGGGGATATTGTTCAGGGCACCACGCTCAATAAGAAACTTGGCGGTGTCGAAGCGGGAAAAACACATGGCTAGATGGACAGCAGGCCAATATGAAGCTTCCAAGTTCTCCCGCAGTGTGCCGGCAGCCTCGAGTTCGCGCGTCTCCCACAGCGAGAGGGGCGGCCGGCAGGAGCAGTACCACTCTGCCTCGAGATGTATGTTGGCACCGTGCTCTAGCAGCTTTTCGATGACGGCGTTATGGCCCTCCTTGGCAGCTATGTGTATGGGGGCGCAACGGCGCGTGATTCCCCTTGAGCGTATATTGTGTACCCAATCCTCCACCTCGCTGTCTTCATCCATGAGGTCATCGTCATCCTCTTCGTCGTCTTCATCGTCATCATCGTTGAATGGGTTGTGGTTGTGGTTGGCAACGGCTTGAAACAGGTTACCCAGAAAAGCGCCAACGAATCCTCCTCCCGGTGGAGGGGGGAAGGGCAAGGGACCATCAGGCTCCGAAAGGGGTTCAGTGTCGGAACCATCGTGATCTTGATCGTCTTCGGGGTGTTCGTTCTCAAACAGGTCGAGAAGGGGGTTCGTGTGGCCGGACAAGTTGGGAGGCGGGTTGGGGCGGGGATCCCACGGGGCGCGCATGGTACCTATTATATCGTGAAGGTCGCGGTAGAGTTCCGGGGTGGCAGGGTTGCCGTAGGTGGTGTTGGAGGAAGAGGACCAGTTCCAATCGTCAAAGTCGGAGTTCTGGTTGGGGGCGGCGGCGCGTTCGAGGATACAGACGAGTTCCCAGGCCTTGCGGGAGAGAACAAACTCGAAGAGGTAGTCTGGTTTGGCGCCGGCGCAAATGGCCTTGTCTACCGTAGATGGGACTCCATGTCGGGTAGCCCAGAGAAGGGGTTGAGGGTCGCTGCCAGGCTTGACAGCTCCGGTGTAGAGAATGTTGTTGATGATACAGTAGAGCCGTTGGTTTGTCCGGGCCAAGGCCGATAGATCGCATGGTTTGGGGAGATGGGCGGCGATGAGGTAGATCAGCTCGGTTGGCAGATCAGGGAGTCGTGGGGGTGCCATGGCTGTCGGATATCTTGGGGTTGTGTTGTGAAGTAGGATGCGATGTCGAGGCGGAGAGGACGAGGTCTACTCTTCCGAGGGAGAAGGGGAAAAGTCGAGAAGATGGTCGAGCAAACGGATCGAAAAAGAATACTATACGGTGCTGTGGACAGTGTCCGTGTAAGTATGCAGCTGTACCACGGAAGCAGATGCAAGTACCTGAACCTGCAAAGCTCCCGCTCAACTGGCGCAAGGGCACTCCGGAGTGACCCGTCAAATGGCGTAATAATGGCCCAAGGCTGCCGCTCTGCTTCGATCAGAACTGTAACCGATGCAGGAACGGGCAGAAATGGGCATTGGATCGGTATAAGTCACAAGAGGGTCGCGGGATAACCACGAGAGAGAGAAGCAATCGGGGCAAATTGTCGAGATCGGTGGGGTGGTACGAGTTGATTGACTTTGGGAGTTAGGATTGTAAGTGGAAAGTTACGCGACGCGGGGTCCAAGGACACGCTAAACTCGAACAGCTGTGCGAGCTCACGTGCTGAATCATCGTCAATCTCGCTTATCTTATCACTCTAACTCTTCTACTGCGAAAGCCCCTGCGATCTTGTTAGTGCAAAGATCCCCCTGCAGTCCAGTGCTGTTTGTCTGTTAGCTGGATACACTAAGCAACACCCCTTTGAGCCCGTCCCCAACGCTGAAAAGACTTTTTGATATAACTTATTAGAAGTTATCATTATACTAGTAGTGCCCAAGTAAACATAATCCAAGTTGGATTAGGCCATTGACAGAAGGAAGAAGGCATAAGCTGAAGGTATAGAGACACCCAGCTAAGTTGACCAGAGGTCATAAGCTAACAAATACACCCGCATTGGAGTACAGCGCGGCCGCCGTAAACAAGTCCCCACTGCACCTGCATCTCCAGACGTCATCATCTTCAATCAAAACACGACGGCTCCAGGATAACATCGGCACTGACGATCCAGCATCAAATGTTGATTAACCCATCAATTAATACCTGAATTACAAGATCTAATACTCTTTCTTCCTGTCTTCCTTCTATCTCCTTGATCTTCATACGCTCCCCCGCCCTTCCTTCTAGGGCTGTCTGGCTTCGGGCCATCAGTACCCGTATTGCCCCTTGCCCATCTCGATATGGAAGTTGGATGGTGCTAGAATATGTGTCAGCGCTATCCAAAATCGCATCATACCTAGGTCAACCGAAATTCACACATAGGAAAATACCTCTAAGCAGTGTTCGAGTCTGAGTGGTCATCGTGGAGCCGGCCCACCAAGTTCGTTCCAACACACGGGAAATGGGCACGGGCCCCCACCCTTCGAGCGGCATGACCTACTGGGACTATATAAGCACCAAAGTGTAGACCTTCCACCACGGTTCAGTAGCCTACATGGTAGTGCGCTGGGTCCAGAAAATGCGTTGGTATTTTCGTAGGTCTGCCTTCTGGTCGGTATTGAGTCAACTCCTCCCGAGTTCGATTCCCGATCTGATCAGTCTGAGCTTTTTGTTTTTTTGCTTCTCTTCGTCCTTCATTTTCTACCTTGAGCATCGTCGACTGCGTTCACCTTTTTTTTTTTTTTTTGGCCCCCAAACTCTCATCCACCTTCTCCTGCATTTCTGACGCTTTCAAGTCCACCAGATTTTGCTTTCCGTGGATGAGCCCTTGTGGCAAGGATGGAAAGGCTGGGTGGGATCGGCCACGAAGCGGGCTATCTAGGTATCCTCTGTTGTCGAAGTTCTTTTTTCTCGTTTTTCTTCCCTTTCTTGGCCAACATGGTCGCTGAGGTCGGCGGCGAGAAGTTCAATTCCGAAGGAAACATTGGGAGGGGGGCGGATAGAGTATGAAATAACTGCGAAGGTATGTTCAATGCCTGGCCTTGCGTTGAGATCCTATCACGACAAATCAAAGGTACCGGTGTGTCGGCCATGTCGACAACACTTCTTGACGACAAGGTCTCGACTTGGCATCTTTATATCAACTCTGTCAACAGCACCATTGGCCGGCGAGCGTGCCTTCAACCACTCCGATGTGCCATGAAGAGCAGGTAACACCAAGTGGAGTACCGATTGCTCCGTCTTTTCCATGACTAGGCACCGGCCGGATTCTGAGAACCAGAACATCGAGTCCAGAAGCCTTACTCAAAGTCTCGAATCCATTCACGACGTTGCTCAGCGTGTAGGAATTTCAACCTGGTATACGTATGCTGGCTACCTCATGGGTAGATTTAGACCATATTGGTATTGTTGTTTTTCCCTTCCGCGCGATAACCGACGACACTCTATCCAGCAACAGCCCAGGCAGTTCATGGTAGTGGGTTGACTGAGAATATTTTCAAGAAGCCGAAGAAGGTCTTTCGCGTCATGACCAATGGTGCGTCCATGTTTATGGCTCGAGGACAGCGACACGTTCGCACACATGTCTTGCTTTCCCTTCCCCCCTGGCGAGCCACTCATCCCTTGTGGACTTTCTTCCAGCTACTCGAATCGCCTACCTGTCGTCAGCGATGAGGCGGCGTGAGATTTGACACTCTATGATGAGAAAACATCCACAATACCCAACGGCTCTCTCTTGTCTCTCTTTGGTCAATCCCTGGTAAGGCTGCGAGGTCCTCGCAGCCAATGAGGCAGAGGAATCGAAGAGCCGGCTCACTCGGCTACTTCAGCTCTGACGGGTGTGGGTGTCCTGTGATTCGGCTGGTCGGTGCGAATAGCAGCCAGTCCGGTCGCAACATTTCAGAAGGTGGTAAAAGTTTCAGCTGAAGGAGTTCGAAGCATTCTAGGCTACTGCAAAGATGCTGTCTTTGCTGAACAGCGAAGCAAACATGACATCAATTCGCCCTGTTCATGGAAAAAGACCAGATAGCGTGTCGGGTTGAGAGACGGCCAGTTTAGGTACCTGTTGCACACAAAGCCACTGACAACAATTTGTGGAAGCCATAAGGCCATCAATAAACCGGGTTTGCCAACAGCAAAGGAAAAGAATGACAGGGATAGATATTTGGCTGGCCGTTGCACTATCAAGCAGCCTGGAAGCGGAGATTGGGTGCCGGCCCAAGGCACACTGGAAAGCAGCGTCACGGTGTCATTCAGCCTTCTACAAGCGAAGCGCAACACGTGGCACCACTCCCGAAATCGCCGGGCGACCGGCCCCACAATTCTGTAGGTGGAGACCGGAATCGGACACGGCACCCGAAGGTCTTGGTGGGTCAAGTGGGCCGAACAACGCCGGATGTCAGGCGCGCCTGCCACGGTTATAACAGGTGCACCGCAGGTGCACTGCACAGGTACTGCACAGGGTAGTTGCGATGGCCTCATCCATTCGGTATATAATCAGGGGCCTGGTGGATTCCCTCGACTTCTCCCTCTTCATCACTTCAATGCAACCCACATTAACAGCCATTGCCTGCATTGCAGCCTTGTCCTGACACCGGAACACCGATACGGTTGACACGCAACGCGACAAAAGTCCAGGTAAGAAGCCGCAAGAATATCCATACAAACGCACTATTTAATCTATATCATAACAGTTACGAAGACTCCGTCGACAACTCACTCTCCTCTGTTGGCAACTCACTCCCCTCTATTGGCAACTCACACTCAATGATGCTCTCCACACCATTACCAACCGGGTAAAAGCCAGTGATCTTGAGCCCAGCATCGCGCTCCAACAACTGCACCCATTCATCCTTTGTCCTCTCCTTCGCCGACACCAAGCACGACATCATGACATCCAAGGAAGTGCTCTCCCAGCTCGCCCCGATGTCGGGGATAACGTTCTCGTTGATCAATAAGCGCGAGTACCCCGGCTTCATGGCCGTCTTGACGTTTTGCAGGATGGCAATGCACTGCTTATCCGGCCAGTCGTGCAGGACCGAATGCATGTAGTACGCGCGGGCTCCTATGATCTGTGTTAGTGACAACCCTGGAACAGATGCAAAGAAGAGAACCCACCCTTAACCGGCTGCTCCGTCAAAAAATCATACGCCATCCTCTCAATACTCTCATCCAACTCCTCCTCCTTTACCTGCGCCACCACCGGCTCCAAATCCTGCAGGATCAACCGCCCCTTCGCCTCAGGGAACGCATCCCTAAATTTCTGCAAATCATGACCGATACTACCACCGATATCCACCAACAACGCCGCCGTCTCATCCTCAGCATCGAAGCCCTCAAGCAGGTGCTCCTCAACCGGATAAAAGTCCTCGTCCACCCACGTGGGCCGGCCGAACGCGTACGACCCCATGTGCGTGTTGAACTGGGCGCCCATGGGTGCGTAGGCCGGGTCGTGGCACAGCTCAAAGAAGTTCTTGGTGGTGTCGAAGGCGAACTGGGTGTTGCTGTTGGTGATGGAGGTCGGGGTGGTGAGGTTGGTGGATTTGAGGTAGGAGGGGAAGGAGGCGACGCAACGGAGGACGCCGCCTGTGTTGCCTGGCCCGGTACTATCATGTCTCGTGTCAGCTACGGAATATATTTCCCATTACTACCTCTACTCATCACTCATCAGGAAAAAGAAGGAAAGGAACGGGGAAAAAAAAAAGGGGGGGGGGGGGGGGGGGGGGGGGGGGGGGGGGGAACTCACAACAAAGGATAAACAGCTCCCAAGGTCGGAATCGCCAATGCTTTACTAAAGTTCGTCGGCCTATACTCATCCTTGCCCGTCTCGACAATATGTCCCATTGCAGCGACATGCTTCAGCAGTCTAGCGAGGTATGCCGCCTCAAACCCCGTGGCGGCAGCGATGTCCGCCACGCGCTTAGGTCGGTCGTCGTCTCGGCCGAGATAGGCCCAGACGCCCGTGTCGACGCCGATGGACAAGGTGGCCATGGAGACGGTGTCGGCCCAGCACTGCCGGAGCATGGTCTCGCGGGGGCTTTCGAGCGCTAGCACGAGGGACCGGGCGGAAGAGAGGAGGGCGAGGCGGGTGGCGTCATCGGAGGGGGAGGAGATGGCTGCGATGCCTTGGGTGAGGATGGCGGAGAGGAGGGAGGGCACGGAGGAGAGGTCGTTGGGTCGGTGGATGATGGAGGGGTCGATGGGTTGAGGTTCTGCTGATACGGGGGTGACGGAGACGGAGGAGATGGATTTCCTGGTGCCGTCGCCGGCGGTGCGGGCGCGGGTGGGGGATTGGACGGAGACGGCCATTGTGACGGTTGTGGTTTGGTGGGTCACTGACAACTAACTGTGTGTGCTTTGGGTGACTGAATGAGGTGGATGAAACGAGTGGATGGGATGGGATGGTTGGTGATGGAAGTGGATGGGCTCATCAAAGACTCAACTCTTCTTGTGGGGAAAGGGGAGGACGTGATGGGAGATATATCTGTGTATCATGAACGGAAAAAGGAGGTGCTCGCTGCCGGTCTCCGAACACCAAAACTTCATGCAGTTGGATTCCTCCGGACCTTTTGTCTCCATTGCATGGGGATGGCAACGCAAGAGGTCGATGTTGTAGCGATCCCACACTCAAACGCTACTCAGATAACGCGGATGCCACCCCCGCGATGTGGGCTTGTCCATCCATGTATGGTTCAACCCGATGGCGTACATACGTATCGCTGTCCAGGTCTCCCAGAAACGAGGGGCAGCAATCTCGATAATCGGATGTCGCGGAGTCTAGACTGTTGCATGGCTGGCGATTGATGGCGTTTTCTGCGTGGATGTGGGAGAACACCAGGCCCAGGGCCCCTGGGAAGTGGGAGCTGGCCAGAAATCCTGGACGCCTCCTCAGGGTCAATGTTCGCAAACTCAAGGGGAACATGGAATAGTTATCTCAGAATCAGACCTCTTTTTTAGGCAGGGGGCGACCTGCGGCCGCCAAGACTGGGCCTGCGGCCCGTGCGCTGCGCGCACATCTCAAATTGCAATTGAATCTTTCCAATATTTCCATCTATAGTCCGTGCTTTGGTTTCTTTCAGTATATTTATCGGTATTAATTGAGAACGCCTAAAAAAGAGGTCTCAGTTCCCAATTAGAAAAAAAGTCGTATTATATTTATATAGCCTACCTAAATCCATATAACTACCGAGGATAACTACACCACAACACAATAAAAATAAAACCTTATAATAATATAAAATATATATTAAAGATAGGCTCGGCGAAATGAATCTAATAATATAATTAATGTTTTTATACGACTATTAGAAAATTCAATATAACTTCGAATATAAAAAGGATTTTATATTTATATAGAATTATACTTAAGCGAGGAGGTTATTATAGTACTAATTTTCATCCTAACTTTTTAAAATTTCTACTATATAAGTATTATATTAATTTAAATACTAGGCTATACTTCTTTTTATTTTGCGACGTAGTATTATTTTTCCTTAATTTAATATTAATAATAATAATATAGACAACGATAACGCCCTCCTTGATACGCAACGTGTATTAACGGTAATAAAAGGTATTATTAGAAATGAGAACTTTCGTCCTAAATAAATTTAAGTAGTTATAAGGTTCGTAATCGAATAAAAGGATACGATCTTAATCGTAGTAATTAGGTATAGTAAAAGCATCGTCCTATATATTTTTTTAGCCTTACGTAATAAAATTACGATATAAAGTATCCCTTTTATGARATTAAATGAAAATTAGCGTAACGATATTATAATTAAGCTACTAGAATCTAAGTTAATATAAATAAATAAAAACGTAATATTAAAGGTAAAAAGTATTTCCTAATTTCTTCTTTTTCTGTATTTCTACTTTCCTCCCTTTTTAATTATAAAATATTAACCTACTTATATAATAGAATAAGGATATATAGGACTAGATTTAATATAGTAATTATATTTATATTCTTTTGAGCTTAGAGTTCGCGATTAGCAGTAAATTCAAGACCGTCTTAAGATTACTAGAATTCTACAAAAATATTAGTTTTTTCGCTATCAACGAGCTGTATTGCATATTAGAATGGCATGATTTTCGAAAGGAATTCTAGTATTTATATACTTTACGCCTTCTTCTCCCTATTCGTATACTTTGGTTTAGTTGTACGGCTATATTAGTTGGAATTTATTAAGATTTTATTATTAAGAAGGTTAGTTTTGACGCTAGAAATTTTGAGATTATTAGGATTTCCGTAGATAGATTAGAGATTTTTATTATTATATAGCTATTGTTGTATAATATATTGGGGATTTCCGGCGCCTTTTCTTTTTCCTTAAGAATTATATACCTTCGATTAGGCGGGATATTCTAAAAATTATTATTTATATCGATAATTGTAATAGTTTGTCTATAGTAAGGAATATTCTAATTAATTACTTATATAAAAGTTGTAGTTATATTAAGGAATTAGGCTGTAAAATTGTTAGATTATATAATTCTTTAATCTATCTAACGGATAAAGATATTATATATAAGGATTTTACTTCCGAATTAACCGATTGTCGTATATATTTAGTTACTATATCCTTAAGTATAAGAATAGATTTCCTTAACGTTATTCAAGTAGTTTAGTTTAGAATACTTCCTACCCTTAATATCTCTGATATTTAGTAACGTTTTAAAAGAGTAATACGAAAATTAAAAGATAATAAGTTGTAAGGGAAATTTTATTTCTTTATACTATATTAGGTATTTAATTATTTCAATTTAGACGAGAGGTAGCCTAGGAGGCTAATAAAGAAATAATAGTAATAATAATAATAATAACGTTTTTATTAACTATATATTCTAATGGTATTGAATATGTTAATAAATATTAGTATAATAATAAATAAAGAGAATAATATAGATACTGATAGCAATAACGATAACGGTAATAAAAAAGAGGGAGAAAGAGAAGGAGAAGGAAATGAAGATACTAATAATAAACTATTACTAAATACTACAGATTAGTATTTATTATACGAATTTGAGTATAAGGTTAAGTGGTTAAAATTTAATAAAAAGGCTCGTACTAAGTATTATTAGAAGGGCCTACTTTTTATAGAATTTTTTAATGTATTGTATTTTCGTAAAGCTATTTTTAATTATTTTTAAGAACCCTTTAATAAAGATTTTGAATATAAATGGTCTATCCTTATTAGGAAGTATTATAATAGGAGCGGTTGTACGCCTTTATTTAGAAAAATTCTTATAATATTAGAGTGTAACTGGAATAAAGTATTCGATAAATTAATGATTAGATTATTAGTGGATAAAGTAGTATCGTATATTAATAATTAATGTAAGGAGAAAGTATAAGAATGTATCCTTAAAGCGAATCGAGTATTTAAAATTGTATTACAAGTCCTAATGCTAATCCGGCTTCAATATGTGGTAATACGCCTTTTTACTAATAATTTAAATATTTATCGGAATAAAATACTTCTTTTTATAGACGTTAATAGATTGGAAGGGAAGTTCCCTATTATACAGTAATAAGAGTATAAAGAGGATTATATCGATGATTTTGTAGAATTTTATTTCTTATTAGTTAGTAAAGTTTATAAAGATTAGAATAAAGAATATCCTCGACCTCTACTACGCTAAGCCTAGTTTCGGTTACGTACTAATAGCCTTATTAGCAGTTTTACAATTGTATTTCCTATTCGCCCTACTTCTCTCTTAGCTAATATATTAAATCGTATTATTATTACTATTATTCAAACTATTAAAGTAAATAAAATAGAGGAAGTAGAGGAAGTAGAGGAAGCGAATAAACTTAACGTTATTAATATAAGAGATAAGGAAGAAGAGTAAGAAGTAGTTTAACTTTTAATACTAGTAAGAAATTTTACTATACCTACGTATATTTCGTAGATTATTCTTATTCTTGTGCCCGTACTAGGGGCTCCCGTTCTAATAGCTATTCCTAAACCTCTTAAAGCACTACGAAAGAAGGTAGTTAATTAATTAACTACTCTTAAAGCTACTACTACTCTTACGCTATATTTAATATTCAATATTAAAGCCTAGTACTTAATAAATAAACTTACTCTGGGAAAATAAGCGGTTTAAAGAATACTATTATTTTAAAACTTACTTTAGTAATATAACGTATAAG
>RANZ01000428.1:0-49454 GCA_009805285.1 Neurospora terricola FGSC 1889 | reverse complement strand
TTACTTTATAGTTAAATAGCTTCCCCCTCCTTTACTAGCGTTTCGGGGTCGTTTTCGATTTCTTAAACCTTATTTTCTTAAGTTTCGCCTGCTTAAGTTTCGCTTTTTTGAATTTCGTCTTCTTACTCCTCGCCTTTTTATTTTTCCTTTAGAATATTATTATTAAAAATATTATTATTATTTTTAGCTTTATTGCTATTATTGCTACTATTTTCGGATTTAGATTTAAATTCCAATTCGGTTCCGGATATAATAGGGGGGATATAATTATCGAAAATACGGTTGGGGTACAGTTATTATACGACAAGGCCGGTTAGTATTATTAGCGGGAGTAGTAGAGGGAGGGGTTAGTTGAATTGCCTTAAAGGTTTTTATAGGTATAGGAGGCTGGTTTTGAGAAGGTTTAGTAAATTTAAGCTTCGATTTGAAGGTAGTAGAGAAGTTATTAAACTTTCGTCCTTTCTTGGAAGGTAGGTTACTATTAACCTTCTTACGTTTGGGAGGTATAATGATAGTTTTTAGTTTAATATATTTAATTACTATTAGATTGAAAAGAAGGAAGATGTTAAGTAAAATTAGTAATGTGCGTACTTGGTAGGGATTGTTATATATTTATATATTATATTTTATTATATTTGCTATTAATAAAATTAAAGTGTTATATATATTAAATGAAACCAAAATATTAAATATATTAATAAAATTAAGGTAGAAGTAGTAGGTATTATTATTATTCTTAGTTTTGAGGTTGTAATACTATATATAGTATATTGAAGTAAATAATCCTGTTTCGTTGTGTTGTAGTATAGTGTATTGTAAGTAAAATAAGCGGGTTTTGTAGTACGATTATAGGATAAAGGGGGTCTAAATGGCTGTACTGCGCTTCTGTTTGCAGGTCCGAACTTTCGCAGTATGAGGCTATACTGCGAAATATCTATATTGCTCAGTATGAGAACAAACGCACTCTTACTCGTCTAGATACCTAGGGGCTTTGTGGAAATCGTTCCTACATCGCCACGAGTCCCAGACTGACGAGCTGTCTGGGTCGGAGTGGATGCTGTGCCTTCAGAACTTTGCGAAACTGCAAAACATTAGGGGGTGCCATAATGCAAGATTACTCTCTTCAACTTAAAATATATCTTATATACATATCTACCTGATTACTTACTCCCTCCCCCTTTTCCACCCCTTCTTCCATCTTACCCACCGTTAACCTAATATTAACCTACCCCGTTACCTTCTCCATCTCCTCCACCGTCATTACCCCCTCCCCCTCCTGTCCTAGGCATCCCACACTCATTTCAGTTGTCACGGTAGACATGGGAGGCTTCAGGAGCTACTCGGGGATGCCTTGTCGATCAAAGAAGCTCATCAGAGAGAGGATATCAGCTGCTGAGGGTCTCTTGGAACGGATGCTATCAAAGGAGATCTGTCAGGTCGTGAGCATCGTATTCGAGGCGCCCCCATCCCGCCGTAAGTCCCCCGTGTCATGGCCTAGAAGCCAGGCCGTCCTGCGCTCGCTCTCTCGAAACTTGGCCAGATACTTCGGGGCCGAGATCCTCGGCCACTCTGCTTGTATATATGCGCCGGCCTGGCTGATCGCCAAAGGGACACGGTCGAGCGCCTGTACTAGCTCCTCTGCTGCGTTGTGATTTGAGAACGAGCCTAGTCTTTTCTCGAGGAGCTAGAGCGCGTCGGTCTGCGTCATTGGCCCGACTTCGATTATGTTCTTACCGCCCGTTAGCCTCCTAGCTAGGTCTTTGTTCCGTGTCGTAACGAGGATGTATCCGTTTCGACTCTGTGCTAGACAGCTCGCTAGGGATTGCCTTTCGCGATCGCTTCCCGTCTTGTAAAAAAAAAAAAACGTCCCCATCGTCGGCGCTGTCGAGGATTATGACCCATCTGCCGTTTCGTTCGCTCGAGAGTTGGGTATATACAAGCTGTGGGATGTCGGCGTTTGGCTGGTTCCGGCCGGATAGCTTGGCTGCATCAGCAATTGCCCTCAAGCCTTCTTCGACGCGCGCCCGTGTACTGGCATGGACCTAGAACACCCACCTGTCGGTACTAGGCAAATATTGGTGGGCGAGTTGGCTGGATTGGGGRATGGAATTTATTGTTGGGGGACCCGGGCGGAAGTGGAATGGAGAGGAGGGAGGATGTCCGAGGAGGACAATGGCGGACTCGACTGTGGATGGGAAGTGAGCAACCGAAGGAATAAAACGATACCCTATTATTACTCTATTTGACGGGGTGACGTCGAATAAGAGGCGAAAGCTGAAGTCCTTCAATTATAATGGTGCTAACATGGAGTTCAAGGAGGAAGACGAGTATGGAATGGACTTGACTCAATGATCGTAAGAATTGGGTTGGTGTGATCGCGATGGATTAGGGCGAGTAGGAGAATTAAGTGAAGAGGGTGGCCAATATGAAGATGTACGAGTAGTCTACATCTGGATGGAAATATCTTGTTACGAAGTCATTAGTACTATGTATAACTGGGGTTTTGAGTCGAAGTGAACCGAGTGAACGTTGAGAAAGAGGCACAAGACTGGTCGTTAACTTGAGGATGCCGAGCAGAAAGACAGGACATAGAAAGGATTAGGGAGCCTTGTTGTGTACAAGGMTAATCCATATACGTATCGAATGATTTCCAGAAACAAGCGTCCTGATTACTGTAGTACCTCTAGCTAGGTGTTCCGTAGGACTCTGATCTGTTCCATATCAGCAGGCACGAAGCGACAAGTTCCGTTCGTCACCGACCGGCGAAATCAACACCCCACTCCATCCCCTATTCTTCCCCCATTCCTTTCCCTCCAAACACGCTTTTTCCTTTTCCCTTCTCACTTCCTCTCTCCACAAAGCGAAGTAAACGCGTTCCCCCAAGCGACAGACCGTCCGGCAGATACGCCATTTCTTTACCACTTTCTACCAAGTAACAACCCACTCAATAATTCCCACTTCGTCCCTCTTGCTACTCGGTCTCCTGGCCATCGACTGTGCATCGACAGACCGACGACACCGCACTTTCCACGCAGCAAGCCGCCACCTGGTACCTCACTCCGAAGACGTCGAGAGCGAGCGCGACAGCAACAACGCTTGCCGCCAACGGAGGCAACGAAGTGTCCGCGACAGTGACGGAATCTTTTGCCTCCTTTAAACACAAGCGTACATAGTCCTTTGTTCAGCTCTTTAGCTCTGCCCATCGCATCCACTTCAGCAAGAGACGCCATTTGCAGAGGTTGCAAAGAGCAACCAGAGCACAAAGGTGCTGGCCGCAAAGAGCAACCTAGCACAACTACTCGACCCCGCCAACAGACTTATCTGGAGGACCTAGACACACAACGTCATCAATTGCCGCGGCCGCCGAAACGAAGTGGTCCTCCAAGTGCTCTCCTTTCTCGTCTCGTCTCGTCGTCGGCGACCGAGGCACTGGGTACCTCTGAAGGTGCCGGTCGCAGAGACCAACCCAGCACAGTTGATTGACCGCGTCAACGCTCCTAGCCCGACTGCGGTCTGATCGTCCTGAAGACACGGTCAGAGGTAAGAGCATTCTCACCCTTGATCATGATCATGCATAACCATCCTCTTCTCCATCCCATCCATCATTTCGATCCGGCCCAGAAGGTTCGAGATTTGCATCCGATTTCCATGATATGCTGCCGCGTCGCTATATACATCCATGTTCCCTTGGACAATACGCTTTTCATTACCTCGATCGTTCAAGTCAACTAACATGGTGATTAATTACTGACTCTTTTATCATGTCCAGACGCGGAAGACTCCTCACTCTCGGCCAGTCGCAACACAGTCTTTTCATTGCAATCACGAGTAGCGCGCTGTTGAACAAAAACAAATCGTTCACCCGAGAAGTTCCAGAAGTCGACAGGAGACCAATCATGGCGGGGAACCAACCTATGGCAGGGAAACCACCTGCTATACATGTAGTCAGCCCTTTTGGGTTCGTCAGAGCCCTTGAACGGGCTGCAGCGGAAAGGAGGCCCCAGATGACAACATACTGGGAGATCATTCGTGAGTTCTCACTTCCTCGGGAACAAGATACGCGACAAAGACTGACAGTAACTGTGATGACATAGTCCACATGCAAGAGAACTTAGCCATGGCCGACGGAGCCGTGAGTCCTCTGGAAGCATTGAAGAATTGGGGCAACGACTTCGACACCTTCGCGCGTAAAGCTTACAGTTGGCTTCTGATCCATCACGAAAGTAACTCGTCAGAAACCGCCATTGCTGGGATCAGCCATACAAGACCACAACTTAGGCAACAGATTGCGGAGAGCCTGGCCTCCCATGAAAGGATAAATCGGAGTACCAGGAAGAAGGGTGCTGTTGACCAAACATACCCAAACACGATCAAATCCGAGGTGGACTTTTGGTCTCAGGAGGCTATAACCAAGGGCATTAACAACAGAACACCAGCGGCCTCGGAAATTGCGGATATCCCCCGTACGAGACAACAGCAAGCCGTGTACATCCAAGAGATGTTCGATGCTCTGAAGAACACGCAGGGCATCATTGAGAAAGCGAGCAACGTCAAGGTCGGCATCGTCAAGTCAACCAGTGGAAGAGTGTTCCAAGATATTGCATGGGTTCTATACGTGAGTCAAAATTATTCCTCCATCCTCAAGGCCCGCACTCGTCGCAGAATGCAGACTAACCTAATCGGTTTTCCACTTCATTTAGAGAGAGGCCCGGAAATCCCAACAAGGCAAGTCGGATGTGAACCCTTGGTGCACCACATTCATGTACAAGCAGTACCCTACCTTGCGGGCTCGTTGGAACGACATGATTGCATTATTTAGCGTAGGTTCTGGAAGCACTTGCATAAATAGATGCCGTAACTAACGTGTCATCCGCAACGCAGACATCGAAAGCCGCAGTGGCCAATTTGATCGTGGCCCACAGTGAGAAGCGTTTTGCCGGTAACCCGACTGAAGAGAAACGACGCAAGACTCAAAACGACAAGGGCAACAAGAAAAAAGCGACCAAGATAAAGGACAACGAGGAGAAGGCGGCCACCCTCGATAAAGTAGTGAAAGGTGCCAAGGGCAAAGTTGCTGCTGCTGCGAAGAGTGTTCCAGACAAGGGCACAAGTATTGCTGGCGCTTCTGTTCCGGCTCCAACCGATTCATCCGCGGCCGCTAAGCCTGCTGTCTAGGAGAAGCAGGACGGTGGCTTCGTAGATGAGGATGAGTCGGAAGCTGAAGCCAGTGAGGATCCGGACGACGAAGACGAAGCGGGAGAGACAGACGACGAAGCTGAGGAGTCTGATGACAGCGATGAAGAGTCTGAAGACAACGATGACGAGTCTGATGACGAAGCAAAGCATCCCCTGGAGAAGGCCGCACAAGATGAGGACCGTCACGATGACAACGAGGATGAGCAGGACAGCGACAACTTGAACTTCCAGTCAGGTCAAGCAATGGGCGATCCTGCTGCTCCAGCGGTTCCCTTCGCAGGATCTTCGCAGCCGCATGCCCCGGCCTACCAACCACTACTCGGCTCGATCGGCGGCCGGCAACAGGTCCGAGCTATAGCCCTCAATGAAGGCCATCTTTCTAGCATCCACCCTTTTTATCCTGGCGGTTTGGTGGGCCCAAACGTTCACCCTCAATACATCGATTATCTCAACGGCAACGACCAGAGCTCATTACCCCTACCGGGTCAACCGATGGATTATCTGGAACAGATACTGAACCACCACACTGGCCCGAGCCCCTCCCAGCTCCCTAGTGGGAATGGCTTCATGGGCCAGGCGCAAGAGGGAGGAGGAAGCAATACCGCAGTTGGTACCTCTCGCATTGCCCCCATGCCGCTCAACACCGGCACCAGTGCCGTCGGTGGAGGATCACAGAACAACACTGATCCGAAGGATAGCACCAATCATTCCCGTCCTCCTGCTAAGAGGAACAGAGACAGCTTCGAGGACGGCAGCCAGACTCATGCTGAGGCTCCTCCCAGAAGACGTTCCCGTCTTTAGGTCCTAGTAGGGTCCTCAGAAGGGGACGGACGAGATGATGTTGAGCATTTCGATAGAGGCACCGTATCGTCCAACTCTAAGCAAGAGAAAATGACAAGTGGTTATTCGTATCTGGCATATTTGCCGCAAAAAGTCCTTACCAGAACCACCTATTTCATTAGAACGTTCGATCTGGCCAATTTGAGAGGTCAAGGTGTYAGGCCGAAGAGTCCAACGCATGTTCGGCGACCTTTGCAAGAGGTCGACGAGAGGGAGGATTGCAAGGGGAGAGGGGGGAGAGGTGCTCTACGCCGTACCCTCCTCCCGCTACCAGCGAGCCGCCACAAGGACCTGGGCCACCACCACTTACGGTATAAGCCAAAGAGTCAAATGAATATTCATGTATGAGTAGTCTAAATAGAGTCTTAGTTTCTCAAGTTGATTGCCATATGAGCGGTTGTGGCATATGTGACACAGTCACTGTTCTTTGTTTGTTTCCCCTGCATCATGCGTGGCCACCGGACGCAGGGGTAAGGAGTGTCAAAACAAAGTAGTAGAAGCACACAGCATTGTGTAGTATGAGTAAACAATGCGATTCTGTCCATTATGACCAGGCGGTGGTAATGTTTGAAACCGTATATCTGAGGAGAGTCACTACATCCGCTCATTGCCCGCTTATCACACATCTCAATTTAACAGGAGGCAATACCATAATGAATCATCGGGTTCTAAATGATGCTCATGTCTTCGTTCGTCATTATTATAAACTGTGAATGAAGAATTCATGACTTCCACTTCTGAGAAACCATGACACCGCCATGTCCTGCAACCATAAGAGTCCTCGACAACTTTCTAGGCCGTCCAAGCATCTTTCAATCTAGTCCGCAAACCACGGGGGCTGTGGTTGGCGTCGGATCACCAACCGGTCAAGAAGAAAGCTTCTCTGGGAGAGTGTTGTTGGTGGTCAAGAAAGGTTTAAAGCTCAGCACTTCCTTCCTGTTTGAGCTGGAACGAACCTGAATAGCACCTGCCAGGTTTGGATTTCCTCCCGCTTCACCTTCCACTGTTGCAAAGGTTAGGTTTGGAGCTGCCCCACAGGAAGATCGAGGAGTATAAGATCCCCTCTTCAGATTTTGGGAGGGGATTGGAAGTTTTCCTCCTTCTTGCGTCGAAAATCGATCATCCAAACTAGATCACCCGAACTCAACTGCGAACAACACCGCGACCAACTTCGACAGTCGACAACCGATCTACCTTCGCGCATAGCACCGACGTACAACTGAAGAGCGTCTCCTCAACTTGCGACCAGAGCGGGCGACATTTTCTCGACAACGCCTACTCCTGCTCGTCTACTGAGCAACTCCTGCTCCTGCTCGTCTACTGACGGCTCCGTGCTCGCGCATTCCACCTACCTACGGCTTAACAGGCTCTCCTCTACCTACCATACCATCGCCACGAGACATCGCGCCGCATCCCTCGACAACTCCCACTCCTGCTCGTCTACTGAGCCACCTGCGCGCGCGTTCTACCGAAGACAACGCCACTGGCGATTTCGACATCAGCGACCGAGCCTCAACTCACACGAACCTATCCTCCCGAGCACTCGCCGACCGACAGAACAGCGAATTATATTACGTTCGCGCGTCTTGCCTATCCCCTCTCGCCTTCTGTCGCCGACAGTCGACAACCTCTTCTCGACAACTCACTATCCTTGACAACTCGCTAGAGGTATCCTCGACAACTATTTGCTTTTTCTCCACTCTTGCACGAGCAACTCCGCGTCGGTATATATTTCCCGCTGCTTAATCACGGCCCCCAATAAGTCGGCAAAATGAACAACTACAACACCGACCACCAGTTGATCAGCTTCGTTCCTCGCATGGAACAAGCTGCGGCCCAGCGCAACCCCCACCTCGGCGCCTACTGGGAGATCATTCGTAAGTTATTCCTCTAACCTACCTATTGATTCTCGTAGATGCCGCTAGTGGGGTTCTACTAACTAACACTCTGCAAATCAGTCTCTATCCAAGAGAATCTGCGCCAACCGGCCAGTGCCGAATTTGGCGGCGTCGAGGTCATCAAGAGCCTCGAGGAAATCAAGAGGCTGAAGAGGTGGAACAACCAGTACGACCACTTCTCGCGTTGTGCTTACGAGTATCTGAGGTTCGCTTACGACCTGGGCGCTTCCGAGCAGGCAATCAAGCGGATTGCCCACACCAAGACCAACATCCGTGCTGAGGCATTGGCGGGCATGAACGCCCATGAGCTGTCGCTCAACCGAAAGATCACCAAGGGCGATCAGAACGAGGACCAGACCTACGAGTGCCGCATGCGCTCGGAGGCTGAGTTTTGGGTGCACGACAAGATCGTGTGCGATTACACCAGGAAGAGAGTCCCGCAGAGTGCCCGGCTTGATATCCCAATCTTCCCCGAGGACGAGGCGGGCTACGTCAAGCAGATGGTTGAGGCAATGACGGACATGGTCGGCGAGAAGGACGGCAACGCCGCCCAGATCGACACCGTCAAGAAGATGTCCAAGGGCGTTGTCGAGCACGTTGCCTGGCATTATTTCGTAAGTGATTACCCTCTCACGCGATGATGATTCCTGACTAACGAGGCGTGTAGCGGGAGTCGAGACACGCCCAAAACGGTGATGCCAAAGTCCAACCCTGGTGCACCGGGTTCTACCTGCGCGAGTACGAGTCCTGGCAGGATAGATGGGACGATATGATCACACTGATGACGGTGAGTGAATATCGGAGTACAATGAGTTAGTCGATTGGGCTCTACTAACTACTTCAAACAGAAGTCGAAGGCTGCGGTGGCCGACCTGATCATCACCATCTACCTCAAGCGCTTTGCCACCGACCCTTACTTTGAGTTGCAGGTAAGTTGGCAAGTCCATTTTGTAGTTGAATGCGGCCATTAACAATTTCATAGCGCAAGAATATCAACGAGCGCAACAACAGGACCAAGGCTCGGAAGAACAGGGAGCAGGCGACGCTTGCTGCACAGGCTTCTGGAGCGGGAGCTGGTAACTAACAGCAGTCTCATGCGACCAACGACGAAGAGAGCCGTCATGCAGCGGAGAGCACTAGCCGAAACGAGGAGGCGGATGGCCGGTGATGATTGGTGCGGTGAAGGAACCAGTTTGGAAGTTGAGAGGAGATCTAGGGAGGAGTCACTCTGCGATGGATGTTGTCAACGTATGATCTATGTGCGCGACTCGGGATACTTGAAAATGACTGGGGTTATGTAGAGAATACCTACTAGGGACAGTTAGCAAGAGCCTCTCGACCAGACCATATTAGGAGGCCTATCACAGATAGAAAAGTTCGTTATACTAGTAGCAGCTCGTCAATAACATCATATGATGTGAGGCAGGGCTCGGAGCTTTTTCAGTGATCGAGAGGAGTGAGATGTTGCTTGACCAAAAGTTTCGTAGCCAAGTGACTGAAATCAATAAACATTAGAGGTAGTCGTATGTTATGACTCTTAACGACACATTTACTATTTCGACGTTTCCTTGCTCTTATGCCTCACAGCTATAAAAGGCCCGTCTTTCCTAGCTCCCAGCCTCCGGTCCGGCTTACCGTATACACACTCAGGCTGTGTTCGGATCCGCGGTAGCCTAGTAGGGGGAAGGCTACCTTAATGTTGCAGGATTGCAGCTATATACCTACAATATTAAGGCAGCAGTAAGGCATGCCAAGAATCCTATACCAGTCGTCTTACTGCGTTGTATTTGTAAATATTAATTTAAAGAAGGTATAGTATACATAACTTTATATATTGTATATCGCACTCTAGAGCTCAAATAGTAGATTTCAATTAGGAATAGCCTTATCTACTGTCTTTTGCGACAGCGACTACTTATATTTATAGGGGGTTTAGTACTATAGTACGCTAAAGAGCCTCGAGTAAGAAGSCTTCTTACTACGTTAATATTACCTGTGATAGGTCTAGCGCCCAGAGGTCATACCTAGCATTTAGCATTTGCTAGGCTTATACTTGCCAAGGGTTCTCCAAATAACTGGCGGCTTACCTCGGCTCCGTCGGCCCAATTCGGCCCAATCTTAGTATTTCTAGTACTTTCTTCCCTACACCCCTTTCGTATATTTAATCATGCCCAGTCTGGCTTCTAGACTGACCCAGTCTTCTTGCTCCTTGTCGAATATTACTGCTTTCTCAACAAGGCCTACCTGCGTATCAACCTCGTAGAACCCTTACATTACCTTTTCGAGCGGTATGGTAGTAAGCATCGTAGTAAGGATTTTGGCCCTCTGATTGGTCAATTTGAGGATTTGGATAAAGTGCAAGTGGTTGTAGGGACTTGTATGAAAATAAGGTTTTTGAACCGAACGTAAGACGAGAGCAGTAAGCTACGGTGGCCCAAGTGTGCGTTAGGTCGGATATAAAAAAATTTGTTGAAAAAAGTTCCCTGCTAACTGGGGGTACTAGGCTCGCACCGAGGAGTGATATATTAGCACTAATACTATTATAATCTCTACTATAATTCAAACTCAATTCTAACCTCGGAAGGTAATAAAGGCAATAAAGTAATAAAGTAATAAAGTAATAAAATAATAAAGTAATAAAGTAATAAAGTAATAAAGTAATAAAGTAATAAAGTAATAAAGTAATAAAGTAATAAAGTAATAAAGTAATAGTAATAATAGTAGTAATGGGAGCTAATAAAAGTTAATGAAATGAGAGGTTGAAAGCGACGAAGTCCTAAGACTTTGGGTAATACTATAAATGGACCCTGATCCTTCTCCAAATTTTTGAACGTTGAGAAGTTGGGGTAAGGTGATGGTGCAAATGGATTCTGAGTTGGGGTAGGGTAATAGTGCAAATAGATCCTTTCACCTCCTTAAAAAAAAAGAAAAAGAGAGAGGAAGAGAGAAAGAAAAGAGGAAAAAAGGGAGGGAAAAAAAAAGAAGGAAGAAAAGGAAAGGGAAAAAAAGAAAGGGAGAAAAAACAAAAGTAGGAAAAGGAAAAAAAAAATGAAGTTTGAGAAGGTTGAAGCGGAGGTTTTAAAGCTTAGCGCTTGATGGGTGTGAGTGTTGAACGTTGTAAGTGCTTTGGAGGCGTTGATATAAAATGGCCGACAATTGAGGCCAGCTGAAAGCTCGGACCAGTTTTATATCCGACCTAACGCACACTTAGGCTACCGTAGTAAGCTAGTATACTTACTACGCTTTATTACGACCCGAATACTACAAATACTACTAGGCTACCGCGCATCCGAACACAGCCTCAAGGTATATAGAACATATATACCTCAAACATTCAACCTTATCGTATCTTGAAGTCTCATCCATTCACATCTCCCAGATAGTAGCAAAGGCCTTCGAACCACACACACCCGGGAAATTGAAGTACCCAAGTTCCCTCTTAACCCACACAATGGCACAGCCTCCTACACAGACTACCAGAGGTCCATTCTCTGCTCCGAGCCTGGCCCCAGTGGAATGTCAAGCACTTTGGACCGGGATCAGATGCATGTGTCGGCGGTCCGGCGCTACATGAACAACATCAGCGTAGTCCGATGTGTTGAATATTGACTGCATGAACTACCAATATTCCTGCATTGCATATCGATCCAAACACGTTTCCTCAACTCATGTATCTAGCTATATAAGGATGGACTTGTCTGTCCATTCCTTCCTTTCGTTTCTTCTCTTCTCTTCTTCCACCAATTCAAGCATTCTCAACCTCATTCATCTTGGTACCCTCGTGTTATCGTGCTCTTTGAAGTAAATCTCGACACGATGATGCACCAGCTTCTATCTACGGGATTATGGGTCCTTCTTAGACCGTTGGGACGACATGATGTCACTCTTCAGATCAGGTTCATACCTCTGTATTTCCGTCAAACACCTGCCCTTGCTACCTTAATTTCCTCAACAAGTCTCCAACCTCCTTATTACTCCTTCCTTCAAGGGACTCGCTTCAAATTGCGATCCCGCCACTGAGCTTCAGGCAAGTTGACCAATTCTCTTTATTTCATTCTCTTCAGGCCGCTAACAGTTTCTTAGAGGAAGGAGGGCAACGGTCAAAACAACGCGACCAAGGCTCGCAAGTCCAGGGACGGGCAGACGGCGCTTGCCGCTCAGGCCTCCGGATCTGGAGCTGCTAACCACCAGTAGGGTGGCCTGTTGGAGCACATGAGTGGGCACAGGGAATTTGGGGCAGAGGATCGGCAAGAGAATTCCTTGATTGATTGGCTGAAGAGCTAAAGGAGAGTAGGTGAATGATGAGAGGGAGACCCTCGATATATATATATACATGACTGAGGTCCATGCCTCGAACCAGACATGGATCGAAAATGAAATTATTCCCAAAAATACAAACAATGCTCTTCTTCATCAACAAGGTGTCGGTCCACGGGCCAGTAAAAAACCCACGGTGTGGGAAAAAGGTCCCCGTGGATGTCGACAAAAAACATRCAATTAACGTAGCCCTAGGGCGTCTCTGAATCTGATGAATGCATCGTAAGGTAGAGGCTTGGTTAGGCCGTCGGCAACTTGTTCGCTGGTTGGAATGTACCGAAAGTCAACTTCTCCGGCATCCTGTTTTTCACGGCAGAAGAATTGCTGCTGTGTGTCGATATGTTTAGTGCGGGCATGGAACTTGGGATTCTTCGCTAGGGACAGAGCCCCTTGATTGTCGCCATAAATGATGGTTGCTGTTGGGAACTGGACGTCCATTTCCTGTAATAATCGTCGCAACCAAATCGCTTCTTTTGTGGCCTGCGTCTGCCCCATCAATTCTGCCTCGCAMGAGGACAATGCGGTTGTGGCCTGTCGTTTTGAGCTCCAACTGATGACCCCGCTCCCAATATTGAATACGTATCCAGAGGTGGAGCGGCGCTTTTGGGTGTCACCAGCCCAGTCTGCGTCTGTGAAGCCGACGAGGTCCTCGATATCTCCGCTGTAGACAAGTTCAAAGCTGATGGTACCTCGCAAGTACCTGAAGACGCGTTTGACGGCGGTGATATGAGCCTTCGTAGGATTGGCCATATACCGACTGYAGTATGAAACTGCAAATGCAATATCGGGTCGGGTTCCCAACATTGCATACATTAGTGAGCCGATTGCGCTGGCATACCAATGTTTTTGTTCAGGAGTTGCTTCGTAATCAGAAGCCGGTTCCTCGATTTTGGACGTTTGCATGGGCGTCTTCACTGGGGCAGCCTCCCAAAGCCCGAAATTCCGTAGTATTTTCTCAAGATAGGCCTTTTGAGATAACCGAATAGACCGGGCACGGCGRTCGCGGGTTACAGACATGCCCAAATAAAATGAACAAGGTCCGAGGTCTGTCATTTTGAATCGTTGACTTRAGGCGTCCTTCAAGGACTGCACTTCGGTTTTGGATGGGCTGGCAATAAGTAGGTCGTCCACATAGACGGCAACATAGGTATGTCCCTTTGCAAAGACACCATCGTCGGCAGTTAGGGGATTAAACCCCAGCTCCTTGAGGAAGGAGGCGAGTGTTTGGTACCAAATTCTTGGTGACTGCTTCAATCCATACAGCGCCTTATTCAGTCGGCAAACTTTTGACCGGTCCTTGTCAAAACCAGGAGGTTGCTCAACGTAAATCTCTTCGGCTACAGTGCCATAAAGAAAAGCGGTTTGGACGTCCATCTGCTCGAGTTCTAGATCGAGTGCGGCGGCGATGGCAAAAATCAATTTGTAGCTCATTGGCTTAACGACCGCGGCGAACGTCTCATTGTAATCAATGCCCTCTCGTTGTTCAAATCCCCTAACAACCCAGCGTGCCTTGTAACGCAGGATCTCATTGTTGGCGCCAGTTTTGATCTTGTACACCCATTTTCCGGAGAGAACTTTTCTTCCCAGAGGTCTAGGGACAAGGGTCCAGGTCTTGTTGTCCACCAGAGAACTGTGTTCACTGTTCATAGCTTTCTTCCATTCTGGCCAATGAGCATCCCGGAGGGCTTGCTGGTAGTTTTTGGGCTCGAATGGGGCATCGTCGTCGGTAACAACGCTAGCTAGGGCACCTAGTAAGGCGATAGTTGAGTCTAGCGCTGAAGGCATAGGTTCTGAAGAGCGCAGTTCAGGGTGATGATTGTTGATAGCTTGGATATGCTCTGGATCAAGGGGGTTTGGCATGCCTCCGACATAGATGGTGTCGGCAGTTGGTGATAGTGGTGGAGGTGATGGCGGAGACGATAGGGGAGATGACAGCAAGGGCGACGGAGGAGGCGATGGAACGGCATCATCGTCTTGGTGTTTGCGGGGAGGATCCGGCGGCTCAGGCACTGGATCGGCAGAATCTCCCCCTGGATGAGCTGACGGTATTCGCTCGGCAGCATGGGGAACTCCCCCAGCTTGGGAAACTCCCCCAGCATGGCCACCTTTCCCAGCGTGGGAAACAATTGGTGACATGTGTGTGCGGCCGTCAATGGCCCAATCGGCGGTACATGGGAGTTGCTCGTTAAATACCACATTATTAGTAGTAATAACCCGATCGTTATCGACCAGAACAATATAATTTCTCGAACCGTTGTAGCCAAGTAACCGGCAAGGAGCGCCAGGGGAATGAAGTTTGCCTTGGAAGCTCCTGCTCGGTAAACGGTAGAACCCGGGTGAGCCCAGCACCCGAAGGTGAGAAAGGTCAGGCTTATCACCAAACCAGGCCTCGTAGGGTGTTTTGCCAATGACAGAACTTGGGGACCGATTTCGTAAATGCATAACGGAGTGCGCAAGGTAGGGCCAGTATTTGAATGGAAGACGGGTTTGTTGAAGTAATACAGTGATGCGCTCCAATAGGATACCGTTAAGTCTCTCGGCGATTCCATTTTGTTGGTGCTGTTCGGTAGCGGTGTAATGCAGTGCAATGCGCCGGTCCTTGCAATATGCCTGCAGCATCTCGCTGGAGTTTTCTCCTGCCCGATCCAAATGCACGTTCATAATTTTGCGCTCCCTGCGCTCGTAGCGCTCGACCCATTCCGAAAATGTGTTGAACAGGTCTGCCTTCTTCTTCAAAGAGAAAACCCACGCGTATTGGGTAAAGTCATCAATAATAACAAGCCAGTAGCGTTCACCATTTGCGCCGGTCTGAGTAAGGGGCCCGGCAATATCTAGGTGCACCCACTCTAGGGGGTATGTGCCACGGCGAATAGAACCGGAATGAGGCACTTGCTTCAACCGGCCAGCTGCACAATCTTCACAAAAGCAGGGTGTTTTGATGGGGTTCATGCCTGTTGACATCTTTTGAAGCAACCGCAAGTTCCTCTCCCCTAGATGGCCCAAACGACGGTGCCACAGTTGCATGTGTTTGTTGGAGATGTGGTATGCTGCAAGGGCGACATTGGCTGTAGGATGACGGGGCTGATCCAGGAAGTAGAGGCCCCCAACCTCTGAACCGGTAAAGCGAGCCTGGGTACCAGAAAAGGCAGTCAGGCGACCATCTTCAGCAGCAATATGGTAACTCAAGCCTTGTCTTCGAAGTTGCGAAACCGAAATAAGATTGCAAGCGGCCGTAGGGCAAAAGTGTGTATCTCTGAGCAGCAAATACGCCGGCTTGCCGTTTAGAATCGTGGCGGCTTTGTATGTTCCGACTTCTGTGGGTGTAATGGAGATGTTGCCAATGCCGAAAACTGGGGGGCCATCGTAGGGGCGTAGAGATGAGGAAATGAAGTTTTCACGGCGGCACATGAGATGATTGGTAGCGCCTGTGTCTAGCACACACAGGTGCTGAAGGTTGTTTAGTAGAGCTTCCGCCTGCCCAGCTGCAGACAGGGAAACAATCAATGAGCCTAATTTGGAGCCCTCTGGGGGAATAACGGTGTATGGTGGTAACGCTTCGTCCGGCTGTCCCGAAGAGCAGTCGTCATCAGCCGGTTTATGCTGAGTTGGCGGGGCTGTCGGACGGAGGGATTCCTAGGCTCGGCGTCTGGATTTGGATGGAGGTTCATCGCTATCGGTACCGATGTCAAAGGTATCGTCGTCAAAGGTATTGGGGTCAGTATTGCCGGACGCTATAAAAGCCTTGTTGGGTGATTTCTGGGGTTTGGCAGAGGACCCAATGAACTTCTGAGYCTGAGACCGCTGGTTTTGGTTGATCGAGTTCGAGGGACGCTTTATCGAGTACTTCCTGAGGCGCGGTTCGCGGGGCTTGTCAAGAAGCTCTGGGTGCTGTATGAAGCACCTTTCGTCGCTGTGTCTTGGATCGCAACACTCACTGCAGGGAGCCCATGGGAAACGTTTCCTCTTAGCGGTAGTTGCTTTGGCGGCGTAGAGGGTTTTTCCATTAGAGTTGGTCTGGTGCGTGAGCTCCGCTATCGTRGCGTCTGAGATCACCTTTGCGATTGAGATGCCAGGCTTGGTGATTTGGCCAGTGRYGTCGCGAATGGGGATAATGCAGTTGTTTTGGGAAAGGTTTTCCCTGAAGTTCTTGAACCGATCACCGAGACCAGTCAAGAAGTGGGCGACTAGGAAAGGCTCAGGAAGTTGGCAGGTGTCGTCAAGATGGGTCATTTCTCTATGAATGCGGATGTRCTCTCGGCCGTATTCTGTGACGTTGGCATATTTGTCCAGGGAGATGGCTTCCAGTTGTTGAACCAGTTTCTGGTAAGTAGGTCCCGCTTGACCATTCTTGAGACTCTCGGTTTGGAGGCGCTCCAAGGCCTCTTTCACCGTCTTTGGAGGTTCCAAAGGTTTCTCTGGACGCTCGAGCAAGGAGCGAAAAGTTCCATCCGTGCGTGCAATGATGACACCGATAAACTGAGATTGACTAATAGTCCAGTTCTCAACAACCTCTCGATAGTCCGACTCCTTTTGGTTTTGCTGCTTCTCCGGGGGTGTATTGGAGAGCAGCGATGATCCGAAGCCTTGGATTCTGATGAAGTCTCRGATGGTCCGGTCCCAGGTGATCCAGTCGTCAGCTGAGATCAGCAGGGGGAGCTTTTCCCAGCCTGTGGTTGTAATGGGCATGGTGTTGAGACGTTGTTGGTCGGGGAAGAGTTGCTGAGAAAGTGACTTAAGAGAGAACCAGAGGAACCAGTAGGTCTGAAAGATTGAAAGAGGTGATGGAATGTGAAGGCGGAGTGATGGATCGCGTGCGTGTTCGCTGAACGTGTATAGAAATAGGAATATCGAAAGGTCTGGAGAGAGATGTGAAAGCCCAATCGATTTGAGCACCAGGTGAGAGAGAAGCGGCCGGATCTGAAGTCCGAAATTGTAGCAACTGTTGAGTGAACAGGGGAACTCTCTTCCTTGCCAATCTTTTATGAATCTGAGTCAGGGCTGGCAGACACGAGGCTCAGGCGTTGATGTGGAAATTGTTCGCGAGATTAATTGTCGCAATGTGGAAGAAAAAGGAATTCTGTTGTCGCGGAGCGTCTTCGCGATGCCGGTGATAGGTGCGCTTTCGCTGCGCGTCAGGGGTAGACCGTCTACCCCCTGGCGGGCGACGTGGCGTCTTKTGTGTCAGCTGCATGCGCTGCGTCTCTGAGAATCGTGAGATTTCAGTTTCGTGCGCAGAAAATGAAGTYATCCTGAGTGTATGGCGGGATGGTGGAAGTGAAAATGGTTCAAAGTGTGTAGGGTAGATAGATGACTTAGCTTATTGAGTGCGCGCGCGAGTCCCGGGCTCATAACCKGTTGGAGCACATGAGTGGGCACAGGGAATTTGGGGCAGAGGATCGGCAAGAGAATTCCTTGATTGATTRGCTGAAGAGCTAAAGGAGAGTAGGTGAATGATGAGAGGGAGACCCTCGATATATATATATACATGACTGAGGTCCATGTGTGGATCGACTGCCGAGACGGTAGTTTGCTTCAACAATTAGGGATGCCTCAGGAACGCTGATCAAGACGCTCATCAAGCCGAGAAGAAGCGCCCTCTGGGCCATTTCCTTGACGGAGAGTTGCCCCCGCCAGTCAACAAGCCGAAGCGGACGAGAAGAAGGTGCAAAACAAGAGATTTGGGGAATGGCTACGAGGATTCTGACAGCAGGGAGGAGCACGGTGGTAGCCGCCCCGGGCTTTACGCTCCGAGTTTGTTCACGGTCCGTGACAGATCGCCGGTACCGCCCGGTTGTCCAAGGGTTTCTACATTCCCAACGTTCGATATAAGCAGTAGGCAACCACTGACATCCATGCAGGCGTGCAACGCTCAACCGTGCTCAGGGGCGCGTTTCCCAACTTTGCCAAGAGACGGAAGGCTCTACTTGTGATAGCGTTTTGTTGAGTACAGGTATCTTCCGTCTGATTTCCTCGTCGGGAACTGATTTCTGCCAATTGTACCGTAGGTGGCAGCCGGCAGCCCACGCGGCAGGCACCGTACCGTAACCTGAGGAATCCCCCATCACTTTGATGAGCGTCCTCCCGCGGCCCAACCTGCGAATCCCTCTTCACTTTCAAAGGCTTCCTCGCTCGCGCTTCGTCCAAAACCACAACTTTACAATTCAGCTAACCGATCGCGTCTTTGTCGCCAGAACAAGGAAAGCAATTGCGTTCATCCTACTGTAGGGTCGGATCGAGTCTGGTCTGTCGGAGCATATACTACTCCTATATTTACACGCTTTCCATTCCACAAAATGGAACCTACCAACCCTCCTGCTCCTCCGCAGAGGATCATCAGGAACGCCGCCCATTTTCACCAGCTGGAGGCAGAGGCCAGGGCAGCGGCGCTTAGCGGCGCTAACGCAGGAAACTGCGAGGATTTCCCAGAGGACGATGATGACGTACAGGTCGCGTTAGTCGACTAATTGCTAGAGGCTATGGGCCTGTTAAAAGGTAAGATGGAAGACGGGAGAAAAGATGGGAGAAATCTTGCTTGATTACTTAAGAGAGAAGATGAGAATATAGGTTGGGGGGTTGACCTCCTTATATGCCGATGACCGTGATTGTGATACCCTTGTTTACCTTGAGATACCCTTGTTTACCTTGAGATACCCTTGTTTACCTTGAGATACCCTTGTTTACCTTGAGATACCCTTGTTTACCTTGAGATTGTGTTGTCTACCCTTCTAGGAAGGCACAATAATATTCGTGAGTTCATCGACATTCGATACTCCTACTCGATGGACATTCGAATATTTCTCGGCTCCTACGGGCTCGATACTTGAATTCCCATATGTTCCAGACTCCTACATGCTCTATCAACCTCTTGTACGCTCAATGCTCTCCCTCGCTGTCCGTGTCTAGATGCAGGACCTTTGTAGGCATTGTCATGGGTATGTCCTCCTGTCTAAAACCTCCAATGTTAATGTTACGTCTGTCCACAAGACCCAGTGCCTTTCTGRAGCTCAGAAACTGGTCTTTCGCAAGCGGCTTGGTCAACCTATTAGTAACTATTCTGTCCGTTGGTACGTAGTCTAGCCATACGGAGCCGTCTTCTACCTTTTTACGTATAAAGTGGTATTGGATATTAATATATTTGGTCCTCTGGTGGTTGCCTGGGCTCTTTACTAGGGCAATCGCACCTTKATTGTTACAATAAATGACAATAGCACTTGGGGCGCCTAACGGGACGTTCTTGTTATTTACCGCCATCTTACTATCCCCCCTAAGATTAGTACTAAGCTTAGAAAATAACCGCTGTCGCTAGATAGCTTCTTTCGTCGCTTATATCTATCCTATATACTTTGCTTCGTAAAATAATAGTACCGTTATTACCTATCGTTTTAAACTCTAACTGATAGTTCTATTACCTACGTTAAATATATACTTTAACGTAGATTATCGAGTATTAAGGTCTCTAACCCAGTCGGTATCGTTAAAGCTGCTTAGAGGGCAGAGGTCGCCGTTGAATATAAGAACCATTATCCGGATTAGACGTAGATAGCGTATAATACGCTTAATGGCTTATATATACTTCCTTATAGGGTTACTAGCGTAACAGTTGACTATTAATATAGTATAAGCGATATTAAGGCGTATACTAAGTATAATGTATATTAGGGATCTTATAGCCGATTGGTAGGCTTAGTAATACGTAGGCTTGGCTATAAACCTAGGCAGTGCTTTTTGAAACCTGTCTATAGTTATTAGCGTATCCTTTATTGCCGTATTAATTATATTAAATTAGGTAAGGACTTTATCGATATAGCCCGTTTGGTCTAGGTAAATCGCTATTGCTGTACGGTTACGGGTAATATAGATACTAAAGTAGTAGTGATAGGGTCTTAAATTTATTATTTAGAACCGTTTATTAAATATGTCTTTTAAATTTTTAATTTCTTATTTGTCCTTTCCCCCAATTAGAAGGTCGTCTACGTAAATAGTAATAAAAGTCTTGCCCTTTTTAGTAAAAATACCGTAGTCAGCCGATATTGGTAAATATCCTAATATTTTCAGAGCTTCCGTCAACGTCTTAAACTAAACGCGAAGTGCCTGCTTGAGGTTATATAAGGCCTTATTTAGCTTATATACTTTACCTGTGCCGTCGTCGAATTCTAGAGGTTACATAACGTAAATTTCTTCTTCTATATTACTGTATAGAAACGCCGTTTTAACGTCTATCTATTCGATCTCTAGATCTAGTATAGTAGCAATAGTAGAGAGGATTTTATAACTCATTAGTTTAATAACCGATATAAAGGTTTCGAAATAGTTAACGCTCTTGATTTATTCGAAGCTGCGGACTACCTATCTTACCTTTTGTCTAATTACCTAGTTATCTAGTCCTCGTCTAAACTTATAGACCTACTTACCTTTTAAAACGTACATCCTAGGCGTAATATCTACGAATTACTAAGTGCCGTTTTCTATAAGAGAATTATACTCGTTAATTATTACTTTAAACTATCCGTCCTAGAACAAACTTTCTTTAGCCTCCCTTAGGGATATAGGCTTTGCCTCTTCTATTAGTGTTGGTATTACCGCTATTACTAATACGTTATATAGTATATAATATTATATCAGGTGTAGGTAATTAGCAACTCTGTTACACAAGGGGTAGCGCAGTTCTAGATGCTTAAGAACGGTGTTGTCTATTGTGGATCTTGTCATCTGATCCGACTGCGTAGTATCAGGTTGTGCCGAAGTAGAGCCTGTCATCCGATTAATTGGAATGGAAGACTCGGGCCGTTCAAGGCCGGTCTACGTTCCTACTATGGATCCTTCAGTCTAATATTTACTAGATCTATTTAAATAAGCCGTATTAGTCTTAGCATTAAATTGAATTATATTAGTAGCGTCTGATACGAATTGGGTATCGTTAGATTCCTTCCAATGGTTTGCTGGTACGATACGCCCAATCGATCCCTATCTGGTGCGTTTGCGAGGCGGTGAACGCAGTGATCCCCCTTATAGACGATCGTCCGGTTTTAGGGTAGTTTACGTTCCCTATAATTAAGTGTTTCCTCGCCACACTAGTGCTTTTTCGGGTTCGAAATATATATTATTCGACGGAATAATCGTCCTCCCTAGCGTTAATAGTTTGTAAACTGTATATCCTTTAAAACTAACGAGCATATACTTAATTACCTTTTCGCTAAGCTTCTTTCTAGATACTTTTAGTAGAAGGTACTAGGCGTATATGCTTACTATCTTGATATTGCTAATATTTAGTCTCTAATTATAGATGTACTCGAAGGGCGTTTTATTTAGTTCCGAATATAGAGATTTATTCCGTAAGTAATTAACTGTTTTAAGGACTATAGGCCAGAACCTTTCTAGGATATTTCTTCTAATTATCGTAGGTAGTAATTTATTACGCAATACAGTATTAAAGCGTTCAGCGACGCCATTTACTTAGTATTATTCTATTGTAGTTCGCTCAATTTAGGTTCCTCGCTTAGTTGCCTATACGTTGAACTTATTAGAATTGAATTCTTAGGCGCCGTTGAAGTAGATAATGCAGCACTTTCGTTTTTATAGTTCCCTCGCCTCTAACATCTAAATAAACTGCTAGATAAACTCCCAAGCCTTCTCCCTACTTTTGATAGCCAATAAACTGCTGAACTTATTATGTCCGTCGATGAGAGGAATCTAGTAACGTTCCTTTCAGAAACCTTTAACGTAGAATAGACCGTAGATATCTGTATAGACTACGTCGCCTACGTATTTAGCTGTCCTCAAAACGCTACGATATGGAATCTTTTTTATCCGACCTCTCACGTAGGGTTTATATGTATAGTATTACTAGGCCTCATTTATCCTATCTACTATATCTTTTATCTTAGCGAGGTTTTCTTCGTTAAAGTGGCCTATTCTCTCGTACTACAATCGTATTTTGGGGTTAATTAAATACGAAACGAATATTTACTATAATATATCGGTAGTTTATAAGACGAAGAAGTTACCGAATCGAGTGGCTTAAATTCTTATCCCCCCTTTTTCGATGTGCTAGTAGTTTTGTAATAGAATTATTTAGGTACTATAGTTAAGGAGTTAGATAATAGAAAATAAGTTAATATTAAGATTTAGGGTAAAGAAAATATTATTAAAGCGAACTATAGTAATTGCACCGTTGAAAATACATTTCTTTTCTATACTTCCAACTCCTAAAACCCTAACCTTAATATTATTAATGCCTATAATAACCCCGCTATACGTTCTAAAGGTAATAAAATCGTTCCACTTCGTAGTTATATATTGGCCGCATCCCGAATCTAAGAAGTACTGCGTATTAAGAGAGCAAGTATCATTGTCTATCATGCTTGTGTCTATACTGGGTAGGTAGGGGTGTTACCGGGTAGGCAACAGCGTTCGTCGGGTCGGAGATTAGACGGAAGAAACGTGTTTGGGTCGGTCCGAGCCGAGTTCGGTCCGGTCTGCAAAAGTGGGTCCGGGCCGCTCCGTATCCGGGCCGAAAAAGTGGGTCCAGGCTAGTCCGAGTCCGATCGGATGAAAAGAGATCGGATTAGAAGTGGATACGCCGTTCCTCGTCCGTATCGTTACGAATGGGAAGAGATAAACCTACCGCTTGGGTTGCGACGAAAGCTTAGATTTAATTAGGTATAAAAGAGGAAGATATAGCTGGTATCGTAGTAGAAGAAGTAGAAGAGGCAGCGTTTTCTTATTGTTTGGCCTTATTCCTAGCCTTTTTAGCATCCTACTCCTTCTTAAACTCTAGGTGTAATTGTTAATAACCTTCCTTTAAATAGTATTTGCGGTTATAGTACGTGTAGAATTTAGTACGAGGGTCGTTAGTGTGAGGGGTAATCGTTGCCCTCCGCTTTCTTACTACTAATACTACGGTATTATTCGTTTCAGCAGTTTAACAGATAAATTCGCTTTTAATTAACCTAATAATGTCCGAAAAGGAGGGGAGCTTCTCATTATAAGTGGCCTAGAAGTTGGCCTTCTATATACTATATTAGTTATAATTTAATGCCTATAGGAGCCTCAATACCAATTGGCTCTCTAGCAAGCGATGCTTAACGCTAAACTCGGTATACTCCTCTTACAAGGCTAAAATTTTCTAGCTTAGCGCCCATACGCCATCGAAGTCAGCCAATTTCAATTAGTCCTACTTTTATTAGATACCTTATAAGGCGCTAATCCTTTACTCTTAGAATTCCTTCTTAGGATGAGCAAACAATTTATTTACTATATCCTCTTTCTCTAGCAATTATTTAATTAATTCGCTAAAGGTAGTGCGGAGAATCTTAATACAACGCTACTACTTATCCTTCTATTCTAGCACTAGGCTGGTAGGGACTATATTGATAGTTGGGTACGTTTCTATAATATTGTACGCACCTATTATATCTAGTATAGACTGCTAGAAGCGAGCTTAGGCCTTATAGTCTTCCTTATTTTTTAGCTTTGGGCTGGTGGTAATATTGAATCTTTGAAAGGAGATTGGAATTAAGGGGGTAAGCGGCGCCGGAGGTAAGGTAGGCAGCTCCGGGGCCGAGGTGTTAGTTCCTCCCGATTATTCGGAACTAGATAGGATAGAAGATCTACTTAACCCGGACCTAGTAGTAGATTCCAAGGCGGCCTTACCGCCCGCGCTGCCCGCTATAGAATTGCGAGTTCGGACGGAAGAGGAACCACTGATACGGATAGATTTTGCGATGTTGTCGTTTCCGGATATGGTGGCTTTTAATAATAAGGGAGGTAAAGAAGACAAAAGTGGGTACGTTTGTACTTATATTTGTTATAAATGGAGTATCTCGATAGGGTTGTTTTGGTTATCTTAGTAGAGATGAGGTAATTTAGGCTCGTTTAGGATATTTGGGGCCTTTAATATTAATATAGCTTCGGTACCGAAGATATCCCTGTTACTGGGTGCCTCTAGACTTCCTTCGCTACCTCTAGATCCCTCGTTGAACTCCTCTGACACTATAGACGGTATTTTCTGTATTTCGAACGTTCTATCGCTATTTGCACCTACATTAGCCCAAGGATTTCCGTGCCGTTCCTTAATACGCTCGATGGTTTTGACAAGTCTGGGAAATTCGTCTTGTCGCAACGTGCGTCGCGTGCTGTCGTTTGGCGTTCGAATAGGCCTGCCACTATGGGTGGTAGCGTTTGTGGCGTCTAGAGAGGCGTTGCTAGAGGTGCTGTTTGCCGTGTTTGCTTCTATTCTGAGATAGAGATAGATTAGCGGTCTAAAAAGAATGTAAGGGGTTGAACTTAATAGTTTTTGATTGGAATTTTGGGATGAAAGAAGTTCCAAATCCGTGGTTGAATGTAGCCCGATTCTGTAGTTGTTGTTGTTTGGAATGTAGGGTTGAAATAGCGTTGGTTGGCGTTGTTTGCCGTCTAATACCGGCTATTCGGAATGTATTTAATCCGAAAATTCGTCCCTTTTTAGCCTAGTGGCCGGAAGGTTCTAGTTTATTAGGTTTACTACATGTAGCGAAACCGCCGGGCTTATAACTTATTAAAAGGTAAGATGGAAGAAGGGAGAAAAGATGGGAGAAAATTTACTTAATTACTTAAGAGAAAAGACTAGAATATAGGTTGGGGGGTTAACTTTTTTATATGCTGATGACCGTAACTATAACACCCTTATCTACCCTGAGACACCCTTATTTACCCTGAGACCGTGTTGTCTACCCTTTTGGGAAGGTACAATAATATTCGTGAGTTCATCGACATTCGACAGGGCCTGTTCGGTAGGCTGTTAGCGGGTTAGTGTTAATTTCTACCTTAACGCGCATAGTCCGTATCTGTACTTATGTAGTATTAAGGTAGTATTAAGGTAGGCTAAGACTTTGACTACAAGATAGAAAGAGGTGCTTAATATTAAAATTTAACGCTCGCTTCCTTTCTACCTTTTTTCTTTCTTCTTTCTTCCTCCTTCAATCAACAAGTTTACTATTATTACCCTTCTCATCGTTACTACCCTTCTTATTATTACTATCCTTCTTATCGTTACTATCCTTTTTATTACCCTTCTTATTGCCCTTCTCATTTACTTCGAAGAAAAGGTATCTCAGATCGTAAATTTCAATTGGGAATAGGTTTATCTATTTATTATCTTTTAACTTCCAAGTTTGGAGGTTGCGACGGCTACCCCCTATATTTATAGGGAGTTAGGTATTGAAGAGCTGGTTCTCACTACGCTTCTTACTGCGGTACTGCTTAAAATCGAGCTATCTGGTAGTAAGGACTGTTATTAAGAATTTCGAAGATTCTAGGCTTCTAATTAATTAGATTAAAGATTTGGAGTAAGTGTAGGTGGTCGTAGGTGGTTGTAGGGCGTGTATAAAAAATAAGGTTTTTGAACCGAACGCTATACGGGCGCAGTAAAGCAGCAACGCAGTAGAGGTGCTTCTACACCAAAAATTCTAACTTTTTAACTTTTTACAGCGGAAACGAACAGGCCCTATGGCCAACACCGCCGGCGTCATTGACAATGTCGGCGAGAATCTAGACGAGAATTCGGATACCAAAGTCATTCGCGACCTTCCTCGAGACAAACAGGAAAGGATGGCCTGGAGGGCTATGGTTAGTGGTCTTCTTACGACTTTTTATACTTCTAATTGGGTTAGTACTTACGCGGCTTTCGCACAGTTCAAAGTTCGCGATGTCCAACGAGGTATCCATAACCCGGATATTCTCACGGCCCGCTTTCCCGACTTTATGAGCAGGTGGAAGGCGTTTGTGGCTCTCGTGCGCGTAAGATGCTCCTCTCCATTGTTCCAGCCTCAGCGATATCATGCTAACATGAGGGTACAGTCGAGCAAAGCCGGATGCACCGACCTTTTCGCGGCCTCGTACTTGGACCGCTATACCGCAAACCCGGTTATGGAGTTGGACGTAAGTTCAAGCTATCTCATGTCTCCCGAATTATTACAGCATGATCATATCGCTAACGGGCTTCTGCCTCCTTTACCTTACCTAATGTAGACCAAACTGTCCAACAACAATACGAACAAGAACAAAGATTACAACAATGACATCAAGGCCGCCAGGGATCATGGCCGTATCGTCACGAAGCTTGATGACCGCGCCGAGATCAGAGATGCCTCGGGAGCGCTCATCAAAACATTGATGAAGCCGAGGAAGCGCGTCCTGAGTGAGTTTCTCGACCCAGAACTGGCTCAGTCTCCGGTCGCAAAGGTGAAGCGGGCCAGAGGCAGCCGCAGGGGCACAGGAGCTTCTGCAAGCCCGGTAGCCGCATCTGCTACTGTTGCCAATGCAGGACAGGCTGCCGAGGGCACCGCTACCAACCCCCTTCCCCCGATTCAAGAGGAGGAAGAACCATCCGAGCCTCATCAGGCAAACCCGGCCAGCGCCCCCGTCGACGACCATCTTTCGAACGCCGGCGATCCCCACGCCGAACATGTCAACGCCGTCCCGAACAGTACCAACCTCAGCAACGCCGTCCCGAGCAACAACGCCATCCCGAGCAATATCAACCTTCCGTTCAGCAACGCCATCTCGAGCAATACCAACCCGCTCAGCAACGCCGTCCCGAACAATATCAACCCCCATCTCAACAACGCCACGCCGAGCAATGTTAACCTCCCGCTCAGCAACGCCGTCCTGAGTAACGGGGATCTGAACAACACTGAGCCTCTCCACGCCGGAGATGCCTACGTCGGCCTGAATAACGTCGGCGCGAGCGACGCCGAGCATCTCCGCTCTCACCTTTCCTATGCGCCCCATCAAAACGAGCTATATCAGATCCCGAACCAGTATACACCTCCCAATCAGTTTGGAGTTAATGTTGGTTGGGCTACATTGCGACAGGCGCCCGCAAATCCAGCGAGTGTCCTGTTGGGCGCTGTCGACCCGTCACTTCAGGATCATGACAATGACAATGGCGGCAGCCAAGCTGGATCCGGACGTGCGGCGGTCAAACAACCCGGTCATATTGTCAAGAACGGAGCTAGAGCCAATTGGTGGGTGCAGGACGACTCATCCGACGAAATTGAGTGAACGCTTCTGCTCAAGGTGAGGTCATGGCGGCGGAACGCTTCCTACCGCCAGCCCGGCAAAGGTGTTAGTCTGCTGGCTCGGGTCCATGGAGGCGGGAATGCGAATGGCACGGACGCGACTGATTATTTTTTTGACCGACTGGACGTTAGGGAGCCCTTTCTGGCCTCAAAACCTCCCCCGCGTCGGTTGTGCCCCAGCTCCCGTCATCCTCCTCCTCCATCTTGTCCTTGTGCGTATGCCAGGTGGACTTAGTCGGTGAAGATTACCACTTGGGTGTCTTCGGGCCTGTTGACGTGGGCATTGGCAGCTGGAGCAGCTTGGAAGGCGAGTGCATAGGCGCTGCGAGTTTGTGATTCAGGTGGATGAGGTGGGGGATGATGCGAGTTGCATTTGGGGATGACTTCTGGTTTTGAGAATGGCTTTTGCAGGCATGAAGGGAACTCGAGTTGGGTTTTCAGCGCGGCGTCGAAGATGTTTTCTCTGGTGCAAGGTGCCCAGATTTTGTTTTTATTCCTGTACTATCGTTCTCACTTTTCCTGGGACATTGCAGCCAACATATTCCAGTGGGATATACATAGAGTGGTAGCTCATAATTGTCTYCTTTGAGTCCTGGTTTCTCTCTTTCTTGTCGATTAAATGTATTTGTAGTGATTGCTTCGAGTTTTATGCACCCAGAACAAACGCGCGACCGAATACCTCTAGTGTACTAGTGGCCTCGTCTAGAAAAGAATTGCGAGCGTCTTGAAGACCTATGGCTCTGTCTCCTTTAAGAGGAAAACTGTCGATACTAGACTATCGATACTAGGTTATCGATGCCAGGCTATTAATAGCAAGTTGTCGATAATGAATAGTGCGCAATAGGTGCCTTCTCTCACGGCTTGATTCCATACTGCTAAGGTATCTTATCGCGTACCTTCCATCTGATTTTTGTTGACGTCCTTGCCGCCAACTGATTTCGAACAGCAGGTGAAGGCCAAGGGCCAATGTGGCAGGCACCGCGTTCTCCACATCCTATTTCCCCATTCACTTCCAAACGGCCGCTTTAAAAGGCCCAATTCTTCGCTTTTTGCACGTCTTCCCCAAAACACCACCGCCGGGCTTTCGAAACCCACAGTCAATATTGCCTTTACTGCAAAGTCGCAGCAAATCTGCTCCATTGATTGAGCCGGGCATCACTCTTCTACAATCCTTTCACCCCAAATCGTACGTATCTTCATCCACGCATTCATCAAAGATCGTCCCCGCCAGTTCGATTCTTGTTTGACGCGTCTTGCTGTCGCTACTTCCCCACGTCATAGTTGATCTATCCCTCGACAATTCCCCAGAATGATTGATCACTTCGCGACAAATGACGGCTATGATGCCTTGCCCCTCAGGTAGGAAACGGTATGTCTTGACTATTTACTCACTCACTTCGCAGACAATGAGCTCCAACGGTCAAGCCCCCCGTAAGCGGCGTATCCAAGGCCTGGACGACTACTGGAGGCAGAAATTGGAGAAAATCATTCACCCCGACAATGCTGAAAGTAACGCAGCCGGGTTCCCCGCGACCGACGAGGAGCTGTTGCCACTAGTCGACGAAATCATCGCCGCGTTCAGAAACGTGGATGAAATTGTCGAAACCCGCGCTGAAACCCAGCACATTCGGTTTGCCCAGAATCTCTCGGACGAACGGGCAGAGGAAATGGCTTGGGACACCATTGTTAGTAGATCTTTCCGCATATTCTACCTTTACTCCTGCCATTACACCCTCCATGTCGCACATGCCTGTATTTCACGTACTCTTCTAACCTTTGCCCTCCCCAGGTGGAAACCCAAGTGGCCCAAGTTGGTGGTTCCCGTAACCCCGAAGTCGTCAGGGCCGATTTCCCTGATTTTATGACTAGATGGAAATTTGTCGTGGCCTACTTTAAGGTGAGTCACTCCCTCGAACCTCATTCTATGTCAATCATTCATTGATTAACCTTGCTAACTACCGACTGCATTCCGACAAAGACTTGCAAAGCTGCAGTCTACAACATCTCTCGCCCCCCCTATCTCGAGAGATTCGTTAACAACCCAGCCACCGAGTTGGATGTAAGTAAACGTTATCACACACTTCAGCTTTTAGGAGCTATCACTGACATTCCCACAGACGAAATTGTCGAACTTCGCCACCAATGCGACCAAGGCTCACAAGCAAAAGATCGCTGACGCAGTGAAGAAACATGGCTCTGCCTCCTTCGACGAGGCCAGTGGCGAGCTCAAGGACCGCGAGGGTAACGTGATCGATGTTTTGGTCAAACCAGTCAAGCGACAGCTGGCTGACGTCGTGGGCCCGGATCTTGTCCACCACGCCAAGGTAAAGCGTGCAAGGCGCCAGAGACAGGCGCGGACGCAGGTCACCAACGCAAACAACGCCGGTAACGCAAATAACGCCAGCATCGCGAACAACGCCAGCAATTTCGTATACGACGGCAACGGCGAGGACGCTGACAACAGCGAAGACGACGACGACAATAGCGAGGTTGACGACGATAAGAACAATTACGGCGACTACAACCATCACGGCAACCAAGTTGGGGGTCCAGCCGGCGTAGGCTCGTCGTCCCAATCCCAGCCTCAGCAAAATGGAGACCATGAGGCTCAGTTGCTTGCTCCGGCTCACGTCTTGGGTGAGGAATTGGGTCCGGACCGTACTGATGCTCAAGAGCCCGGCCGCCCCGGCGTCTTAGGTGGTCTCTATAGCCCCATTGCGAACGACCAGTCCCAGTCCCATGCTCAACAGCGTAACGCAGCTCCAGGCCGTCAGCAGGGTGCTCACATGGGCTACATCGATTCGACCGGCAACTGGGTGTGGGATGGAGATCTCTACGAGATCTGAACGGAGTCCAGTAGGCCATGAGAGACGTTGCGTCGGCTTGAGGGATCATAGGAGCATATCAGTTGCACCGGGGCATTCTCAAACTATTTTCTGCGCAGTCGGTGGGCTGAGAGGGATGGCTTTGGTTGCAAGCTGTGCTTTCGTTGCACCGGGGCATTTCAAGATGATTCTCAGCAGAGTATAGTGGATAAGATGGATGAGTTTGGTTGCATACTATGCTATAGTTGCACCGAGACATTTCCCGATAATTCTTTGCGCAGTTGGTGGGCTCAGAGGGATGGCAATTGGCTTCATGCTTTTCTTGAGCGAGGCGTTTGGGCTCCAGGCCATGGATACCCATTGGCTGTTCACATGTATTTATAGACGTCTCTTCTTCAACCAGACACCCATCAGGTAGCATCGCTTTTCACAGTTTTCACGCTTCTCTCCCCATGGAAATGTGTTCTAGGTTTTCTGTGACTATTGCCGCCTTGAAGACCCATGGCGCCAGTCGTTGAGCCACTTGTGCTGCTCGTAGATTGCGTGGGATGCAGCATCATCCGCCAGCTTAGGGCCAATTGCGAACCTCCGGGGATTCCAACGGATTTTCAGTTCACCACCCAACTCCTTCAAACGGTACGACATCCAAACAATTGCCCGCATGACAAGTAGCGAGACATGTCTGGCCGAAAACCGCCAGGGCCGGTGGTTGAGTCCGTGGTCGAGGCTGCTTCTTTCTAGTCTCTCATCGGTTATTGCATCATGAAAATGTGGAACGGTCGATAATTCAACCGTCCAGGTTAATGAGTTGTTGTGAGCTTCGAATACCATTCTCCATGCTTGTACCGGAACTGACATATACGGCTGGTTGTTCACCGGGCTTCTCTAGAATAAGAAGATATACTCCCCATTTGTGCGTATATGAATCCGTATATTCTGGGATTTCCTTAAGCTCAGCGATTGTCGGCGGCGGTTTTCCGTCCGCAAATAGCTTATCGAACTTTGGCTCGAATGTGACCATAGAACATAGACGGCCCCATGCTTGTCGGTTGGGAAGATGGTGTCTGATACCCCAATGCACATTGTTTCCTGGTAATTTGACCGCTTCGCTTAGGAATGTCCAGGTTTCCGTTAAGGAATTCCAGTCCTTTGGGTAATCCTTATTACCCCGATACAACACGGGGGGAGGGGCCTGTTGGTTGGAGGAAGTGGACGACGTGATGTTATACGACGCTGGGTTCAGGGGCTTGCATCGCCAAGACATTGGAAGTAAACATTCGGTTTCCAAACAACATGTCCGGTGTATGCAACCGACATAATGGGTGTACTGATTGTAGTCTCCATACAAAATCCTCTTCCGGGATCTGTGATTTTTGGTTGCAAAGCAAGGAATTATAATTATTTTAGCGAGGACAAAAGGTGTCAATTAGATAATGCGTTGTACACAGGTCCTGTCCTGGCCTTTGTCCGTCATTGTTCCGATTGCCAAGCCGGGCCGCCAAGCCATCACCATTTGTCGCGGTGCACAGACCACCCACCTCCTCGCATGTTGTCGAGCACCGGCGGGCAAGTACGACCTCGATATTCCACCGCCATTGTTTTTTTTTCCAGACTGGTGAAGGCTGTTCTTGGTGGGATGGTACGCTATCTCACCAGTCGCATGTATTTTAGAGCGACGCAAAGCGTAGAGAGCCCAGAAAGCTGAGGGAAATTAGACCGCAATGGTTGCTGCCGGTTTTTGGCCGGCTCACTAACAATATTTGCAGTGGCTTCCCGCAATAACTGTTAGTGACCCGGTCGCCAAGAACGCGGATGTTAACTTCTTTTCGATTCAGGCCAAACAAACCCTATATTAGCAGCATTCTTCAAGGAGGTAAAGAGCAACAGGTAGTCTCATTTGATCGCAAAGAAGGAAGGAAGACGTAGTTTGGTTCGTCGGTGGTGGTCTATCGAAGCGCACACGGTTGGTTTGCTCACGTGAGACGTCACGTGCGACCGCTTTTGACGACATGCCATCAAGGTTTGAGGGACACTCAACGATATACGGGGTATGTGGTATTGCATTTTATCAAACTTGAGGTATTGAAACTTAACACATGGCCCTTTTTCAAAGTCCATTGTTGATTGAATTCCTTTCGTTCTTATTTATTTGCTAATAGTCTTCGTGTAGGTCATCGCCTTGACTCGGCATTTCTGTACTTCGCAGCTTTAGGGACATGGAATTGTTGCTTCTGAGTTGGACGACGCTCTCACTCAGCCATGGTATTATTACAGGCTTGCAGTAATTTTAAACAGGCCTGTGATCCTTCAGTTTGGCAGGCTCTTTTCAGGTTCGCATGCAGCGTCCACATGCAAGTTGCTCTTGCCTGTCGCCCGCACAACTTCCAACCTGCGCCAAGACCCCGCCAAGCGCACGTCCACTTACATCCGCCGTCCCCATTCCTCTTTTCAAATCCAACCCTCGAACCACTTATCAGATTCTGAGTCGCTCTCTTCTTTTTGCGCAACCAACAATTTCCTAGGCAACCCTTTTCTGCCCCGCTACACCAGCAACGGTACATCATTTTGTTTTGTATCCTGCCTCAACATTTTCCGTCTACCCTCTTTTTACCAAGTCCCGTCGCGCTCTCTCTCTTGTCGTCAAACGGCTGGCAGACGTCGAGGATCCTCCATCTTTCCGACAGCACAAGATCGCAACCCCTGTCCCAGCATTCCTCGCCGCTCGACGCACCTGACTCGACGAGTCGTCGACCTCATCCGAAGAAGCAAACTCAGGTCCGACGCCATTCTTCTCAACAGTCGCACAATTTAGCTTCCGAAAGAGTTGATCGCCCGCGCCATCGCCAAGTCCTCCGGCTCGAACCGACCAAGCACTGCATCGCGACTCCGCGCACTAAGGTCGCATCACCCTCAAACAATCTCGTAATTGCTTAATCTCACTTGTGAGTCCTGGGCTGCATTCAATATAGAGTTTATATCTATTTTTTTTACACAATTCCTACCGGATCTTCACTTGTATTTCCAAGATTGGAGATCGTCGCCGTATACTTACTATGAGTATTATCGCAGTCAATCTAAGCTTTCCGCCCTTTTCGTGCGCTCGTAGAATCAGCAATTCCCTTCATCCACATAAACGAATGAGCACAATTTCATCTCCACAATCTGCCATTATGCCACCAATGATGGAAGCCGAAAATCTCGAAAACATCATGTACGATGCGAACGAGGACCAGAGGAAAGTCTACTGGTCGATCCTTGGTAAGTGACCGGAGGGCTGCAAGAGGTTTTGACATACATGGACGCTGACCTCAAAAACAAGATGCCATCTTCTACTTCATCCTCCGGCGCCGGATCTATTACGCGAAGTCGGGTCCGTCCCCCCACCCGATTAGGTTCCCTGCACTGAACGTGTTCCTTGCCTCCACGGCCCTCAGCGAGGCGGTCCGACAAGCCATCTTCGACAATCAACAGTTCACTGCTGTTGCTTACATTTGGAGTGTCACACTCGCCAAGTCAAACGCCTTGGACCAAGGCATCGCCTCGCTTGGCCAAACCCGACCCTGTATCAACACTTTGCAGTCTCTTGTCGACCTGAAGAGCGATCCAGTACTGAAGCAGCAGGGCGCTTCCATCCCACTTGACAACGAAGTTGACTACCTAGCCGCTAGGGAGTGGCGTTTCCGTCGGGAGGCGGAGAAAGCACATGCAAAGCTGGGCCAGAACAATGGTACAGACGACATCCCTCTGACTCAGAGGGATCAGAAAAAGCTTGCCAACGATTTGAGTTTGGCCGCCATGAACGAAGTAGGGATGGTCGACCTCGAATACCACGGAACGGACGATAAGAAGAAGCTCAATTATATCGTCCAGCGGAAGCGAGAGTTGTCTACTCTTGACGTGGCCTTGTTCGGTTGGGAAGCATCGCTGGCGTTGAGAGACAGCCACCTCGGTCTAGCCAAAGGATCATCCCTCAACACCGGTTTGGACATCCAAGCGTACCGAACGCATAAGGAGCGAAGTGACACCCTAACCAAGCTATTCAAGGTGAGTAGTATGGTCTCTTAATTCCGATTGACTTTTACTTATTGGTGACGCTGGTCCGCTAACCACACACATGCACGGCTACAGGTCTCTAAGGCGTCGGTGATGAACACATCTTCATTGCCATACCTTGCTCGCTTCGCCGCTAACCCCAAAGCGGAACTTCAGGTAATTACTTCCCCATCTCACATTCATAGGATCACATTACATTTGGGGAGACAATCCTATATGGAAGAGCGAGTCACTAACGAAGTTATTACACCAACAGACGAAGATCTCCAATAAGTCAACGAATGGCAACAGACGCGAAGTAATCAAGCTTGGAACTGCCGAGAAGGAGAAATTGGTTGTCACCGGGAAGGGTGAGCCCAGGGAAATGCTTGCGGGGGAAGCTTAGGAAGCTCGCCAGAACGTTCCTGAAGTCAACCCAACCCCTGATGGCCAACCTCATACCGATAACGATTCCGATGCCGATGCCGGTCAGGGAAAGAAGCGGTCGAGAAATGACAATGACAGCAGCGACAGCGACGAGGACGTCGAGCATCAGTCGCGTGCCCCCAAGAAGGCACGGCTGCAGCAAGGGGCCATCGCACAGCAGGCAGAATTTGCACAACCAGGACACTTCGACCATCAAGCCATGGAGCCACCCATACCGGATTTTGCACAGCAAGGACAGTTCGACTACCAAGCCATCGAGCCACCCATGCCGGGTTTTGCACAGCAAGGACAATTCGACCACCAAGCCGTGGAGTCAGCCATAGGGACACCTATTCCCTCAGAGTCTACTGTCGAGTAACGTATCACTCAAGAGCAGGAACCAGGTCAGAACCCAAGTGAGGAGTTATTGGCATGGTTCAGGCAGAATGTATTGATGGGAGGAGAGCCTTTTCCCGCTCAAGGCGATGGTCCTGCTGCCTCTGAGTCGCAGCATAGGGATCTTTGAGGTGCCTGACAGGACAGGTGTTGTCGACATGCTGAATGGCATTGTCCGTCCCATTTAGCTTCATGGTTGGAAGTTAAAGACCGATGTCTATGACAAGATTAGCCAAGGTTTTGGGAACTTAGTGGTTGCAGTGGCGGATTGCACTTAAAGCCAGGGATAGGAAAAAGGAGGAGATCAAAAGGAGTAGGAAAGGAGGACGGTTGAGTTGGCATGGAGAGAAGTCGTCTCTATTACATCGCGTTGATGGCTTCAAGCTGATAGCTGTCACAATGGGCTGTCATATGTTCTCCATGAACTAAAAGGTACCTTGCATTGTATTCGAAGGTAGTCCTTCGGTGGCAGCACCTATTTTCTTTCGTTCACATAGCCATTGTTTGCCTTTAAATCTTTTTTCTCAATTCTGCTTCCTTGCTTCAAAGTCATGTGTGTCTGTGATGGTACTTTCCTCATGCTGCCCAGTACATGCTTCATATTGCCTCATGTTTTCAAGCTTCCCCAAACCCGTAACGCGAACCCATGTTGGGCAAGTGCCGTACAGAAATGCGTACCTAGTATTGGCTACCGGCGAAATGTCGGCTTGAGAGCCAGCTGTCCGCCAAGCGCGTCGCCATCGAATGTCGCCTACATGACGGAGAGCAAAACATGTTTACCCTGGACGGTGAAGCCAGACCAGCTGCGGAGATGCCTCCACCGGTGTATCTTGATGTGGAACACGCCCTTGTCCAAAAAAGCAAGGATCACGAAAAGAACCTGGAAGTCGGACAAGAAATCAGCAGCAGCCAGGGTTCCTATCACTTCTCGTATTCGATATCAGGACTCATGGTATGCCCAATCATACGACCCCTGTAGTATAAGCTGACCTGAAGGAGTGTCGCCCACGTATCAGGCGCTTGGCAGCAGTGAACGGTGAGAGGATTTGAACGGTGGTCAGTTACCTCATGATAGTTTGGGCCTCAGTTGGAGAGGGATAGAGATCATGGATCCGGACATCTTGTGCTGAAATCTTTGCTGACTGCGCGTCGACTGCTCGCTGTTCGTTGAGGGTCTCGGCAAGATTCGTCGTCCGCGATAGTTGGGATTGAAGGTCAGACCGCGGGGCGCGCAACGATGGAGGCCCAGCCGCCCTGAAGCATGCTCTTCCATCAGCCACTAACGCCTAGAAGCGCTACCAGAGACGACCGTAAAGCGTACTTCGCCCGCCCCTGTCTTCTCTCCGCGCAGACACTTTCTCTTGCCAGCTTCCAAACTTCCCTTGGCGACCGTCGTGGCCGGTAGCGAGCGACAAATCTGAGCCACCAAGAAATCAACAAGTCAACAGCAGATAAGGGATCCTTTTGATCATTGCGCCGCGCGCAGGAAATGTCCAATCTCCCATCCGTTAGCGACTGAGTCCTCATTTTTCCACGACGTGCGATCGCTATCGGGGCATACTTACGCAGACATTCAGCAACGGTAGCAGAGCCTACCCTCTCACAGACATTGAGTACCAACCCATCTCAGCCACTGAGAAGAAATTGCCCACCGAGAGAGCGCACCATTTGCTTTTCTGAACGGGTTACATTACCGAGTCGCTATGCGCCGTGTTGGTTGAGTGCCTTCTTTTGGCGACGAGCCAGTCAACCAACCTCGTACAGCCACAACGTCCGACTGAGCACGAAGCACCTACTGGCGACGCGAGTACCTTTATATACCTAAACAATCCTTGGATACAGAGTCTCCATTGCCATGGACGCCCCATCGGTCTTTGACGACCGGAACCCCGGGAACCAGGTCATTGTTACTGACCTACCAAAGGTCATGAAATCCGCGGACAAGGAGACCCGGGCGGTTTACTGGAAGATCATCGGTAGGCTTCTTACCCTAGCACCAGGTGGTACCCTCAAAGACCGCCTGCTAATTGCCCTGTGTAGATCATATTTTCCAATTCATTCGAAAGATCCAAGCCAACCACGCCATCACAGCCTTTCCCGAATTCGACTATCCATCTGCCAGCATGTACGCTGAGACCATTGACGCGGGCGATCCTATTCACGAACTCGTGCTCAACAACGTAATGTTCACTGTCGGCACATATAACTACATGGTGTTGATGGCTGGGGCTGACTCCTTGGAGTCATCCATGGCCTCCTTGGGTCAGTCCAGGGAGATCATTGGCTCTTTGGAAGCCTTGTCCACAACCACCGTGTACCCGTTAGCACAGGGCCAATTCAAATCGCCCATTCCGAGCGAGCTCGATTGGTTGGCCGCTAAGAAGTGGTACGAGAAAAAGTACCATCGAGAGTTGGCCGAGGAAGTTGGACGGCAGGCATTGGCAAAGGGATGCCACGACATACCACAAGACCCCAAACAGCTACACGAGAAGGCGCAGGAGTTGAGCAACGCGGCCTTGAATGAGGTTGGAATCATTGATCGTATGTGGCATGTGGCTGATGGAGGACTCTGCATTCATGGAGATGATCCAGGCCGCTCATTGTCGACGAGATGAAGGAGGTAGTTGATGCGCTTGAGCGCGAGGAAGCGGCAGCTAAAGAACCCTCCAAACAAGAGACGCCGCACAAACAACCACAATGGCCGCAACGTTCGCACTTTGGAAGCTACAAAGCCCGTTAAGGTCGGAGGGCATCAGGCTTTATCGGGGTGGCTGATCAGGAAGGGGAGAAAGAGGACATTTATGGTGCCTGAGGGCGAGAGAACGCAAGCTGTGTCTCTCACTCTCTCCGTGGATGAGTTGGGAGCAAACTAAGCGGTTTGCTTCGGCCACACTTTGTACCGTCTTGTGAAGGACGTGGTCAGAGCAAGGCTTGACCACTACTAGATGGGAGACTTGGAAACGGGAGCTATAAGAGAGTCGCCTAGTAGGTAGTTATCACCACTCGACTTCGGGTCGTCAGAAGGCCGCCGAACTTGATGGCGACGAAAGGGAGTCAAGTGTCTCCGGGCCCGCTCCCGTGTAGAGAGATGGGGATGGAAATCACGGCGCCGTATCCGACCGAGGGAGTGATGCCGCCTACACCTGGGCGCGACAACAAGATCGTAGAGTCTGTTTTGTTGTAGTGGCTTGGCTTAACTACCTCTATGCCTGAAGGTGTTAGTACACCGTCACTCTTTACTTCCTCCTTTTCGTCAGTTGGGACTTTCTTTTCTTGATAGCTCTCGCAGTGTCAGTCATAAGCGTGACTGTTTGATAGGATCTAGTCATATAGACTTAGTGATCCAACAATCTTGATGTGATAGTCACTTAATCAGTCACTTTGCTTGTGTTTTTCACGTTTACATTTCTGCTTCTCACTTTTATCCGTGACTCCGTCATTGTGTTGACTGCTGAACATGAGTCTACCAGTGACACTTGACAGGTATAAACTCTGTTCCGCGGCCAGGTCTGTCCCCATCCTTCCTGACGCGCCTGAGTGGCAGTTCGCGTACCATGCCACTATCAACGGGAGTGGGGGGGCAGGAACACCGGCACGAGTGACCTGCCCCTCATCATAACGGAGCTCGCAAGTGTCTGTATTCAGTAACGGCCAACGCCAGCGGCCGGTCTAGACGCTGTTTGCTCTCAGTCTCTCACACCCCACTCCATCCACTCACCCCCTTCCTATTGGCAAGCTATACCCCTCCAGCAGCGTCACTGGAACCTGAGGCCACTCTTTTGCCCCTCTCTCTCATTTTCTTCTTGCTCCTCTTTCTGTTCCAGATTACTATGGCCTCGCGAGCTCTGCCCTTTCGCCAGTAATCACCTTCCCATCAACATCAGATCACCATGCCTCCCAACAATCCGGTATGCGTGAGGCAGCATTTCTTTTTATCACCACTTCCTGGCATCTTTCTTTCCATCCAGTCAATATGTTCCGCTCTTTTATCCACGTCAGAGACACCTTCTCGTCGTCTCCCCAGTATCCCGCCGCAGCCGGAAACCTCTGGCGGAAACTCATCGGCATCCAAGTATCCTGGATGGAACATGAGCGGATTCGGCAACACGGGCGTCCGACCCAGCGACGGCGTCCATGGAGAGGTGACCCCCCAATCGTCTCGAGACTCTTGAGTGATTCTCCCGCCATTCACAAATCGCGTCGCGCCCGCACTCTTCATCAGGATTGCCTGACCACGGCATCTCTCATTCTTGCCTCTCTCTCTCTCGCCTCGAAGCATTAAATGCCATGGAGGAACCTACGTAAGTAAATTCCCATCTTTCTCTTCAGCCCGCCCGTTCCGCGTACTTCCTGCCCTCTCCTTGCCACGGCCTCGCGGTATCTTTCGCAACATAAGGTAAGAGACCAGACTAACGCAGTCCATGTAGCAAAGAAGACCAACGAGAAGACAAATGCTACCCGCAACACTAAGAACGCTGTGGGGCGCAGAGTCCTCAGGGGAGGCCAGCAAGCCTTTACCCTTCGCACCAGCCACGTTCCTCAACGACTGAAGCCAACGAGCGCTGAGCTCCGAGTTACGCGACGCCGTGCTCTGGCCGCCGGTGCCGCTCCTCCCTCTACCCTCCGCAAGTGGAAGCGGGCCGTGGACGACGTGTCCGGATGTCAACGATCATTCAGACTCTTTCAACGACGTTACCAACGGTGACAGAGACCCCTCGTTCATTGACCACTCTCTCACCTACCATAGCGGGAAAACCGGGCGGGCGTCTAGCCTAGACAATGGCATCTAGCCTAGACGCTCAATCTAGGCTTGTTGATTGGGGCTTCTGATTGGCCCAGTTCGTGGCCTTGGGCTGTTCCTTCCCAAATCCTCCGGCTTCACCAAGATTCGCCAAAGTGACGATGGTTCTTTCCCGGAATCCAACACCTTTCTTATAAAGACAATGAACGAACCTCTCTGTCAATCAATTGGGCCAGTGGCTCAATGGTAAATGTCTTTGCTTTCTTTCTTGTGACTGCCAGTTCGATCCCGCTAGCGGTCGTCTTTTTTCCGTCGCGCGAAAAGTTTCGCGCCTCCTTTGTGAATGCCCTCATTCAGACTTTGAAGTCGAAGTCCCCGCCCGGCCAAGTCAACCACCCGCCCAAAGCAACCACCACAGCAGTTATAGCGACTGCTGTAGTGGTTGCTAGGCTTTTGCTCCTTATGAGACCGTTTCGACCAATCAGAAGCCTCCATTTTTCATCTAGCCTAGACTCGATGTCTAGCCTAGATAGCCAGACAGTTCTAGTTTTAAAATCTAGCCCAGAAGCCCCCATCTAGCCCAGATGCCCTGCTTATATTCCCGCTGCGGTAGGATTGATTCGATATCTGGACGTCTACGAAGCCCTTCCTGCTCCTGGGAAAGAGCTTCCTCGAGCTGAGGACACTCAGTCTTTGTCATCCGATCGGATGCTGTTTACACGTTTCTTCCTTTGTCTCCTGGGGACCGGACACGAGGGCCCGTGTCTCACAATTTTCAAATGTTTCTTCAAATGTACAAAAACTTTATCCGTTTGCCAAACATGGACAAATGATGACACAGGAAAAAAAAAAAAAAAAAAAGATAACAAGTCCGAGAGCGAAACAAAGTTGCTTTGGAGCCGTCCAAGGTGTTGGCCAGAAGAAGCCCAACAAAGCTGTTGGGATACTTTGTACGGATACATATCAGGCTCAAGCACCCCGTCCTGCGCCCTATCCAACTTACGCAACTCACTACACGGGCCCCCCGACCCACCCTCCGGAGACCAAGCTACGAGGGAATGTTACCGGGTACTATGTTGGACATCAACGCGGCGAGGAATCTCGAACAAGTCGCCGGTCGAGGAGCCTTAGGACACAGCGCTCAACGTGAACACCACCACCGAACCCGAGTATCTCGCAGTCAACGAGTGGTCCCGGCGTCTGGCGGTTGAGCGCATCAAGGCGAGACACGGCTTCAATCAGAGACAGTTGGCCGATTACCCCGGCGACGGCGCAGCTCAGCGCGCCCTTGTAGCGCGCGCCCCAACAGCCCCCCCGCCTCTAAAGAACACAAGCCGCCGAACCCGAGCAAGGCCCAACTCCAAGTGATACGCCGCAAAGCCCTGGCCAGTCGTCCACCCCACCCTGGCCAGTTTGGGAAAGTCGAAGCGTGCCGTGGGCGATGTAGACGGCTCGATGGAGGATGACGACGTGCCTGTGGTCAAGCGGGCGCTGACCGGAGGAGCCTTCTTGGTCAAGAACTACGCCGACCAAGTCCCTGACGACGAACCCTCCGCCTACGGAGGTTCCTATGCTGACGACTAAGCCGACGTACATAGGAACATGCAGAACGACAACCACCTAGAGTTCGATAGTGACTTGGACTCCGAAGACAACTTGGCTTTCGACGACTGAGACGTTAATATGTGACAACTTATTGGCCATCGAGGATTAAGACGTGTCCAGGTCGTCCATGTCTACGAAGTCCTTCCCGGAAGAGGTCTCGTCCGAGTCTTTGTCATCCGAGCGGATGCTTCCTTTGTTCCCTTTGTTGGCAGTTGGTGGGACACCGGCTTTGCCAGTGTCTCCTATTGTACAACTATCTCTTTGTCCAGACCACTTTGCCCCGGTGCCAACCAAGGTGTTGACCACCAGAAGCCCGACACAGCTGTTGGGACACGTTGTACGGTCACTTATCAGCGCTCCAAATACTGTGGAGCTGTACAATGGCTTTGTCTGAGTTCGCGGAAAGCGCTTAAGATGTCGGTTGCTTCTCAGCCGTGGCGGCATGAGATGGCCCAAAAGACCACCGATAACTCCCCTCGATTAAGAGTCGGCTCTTACCCTTCCGCTCCATCACACGACACTTAAACATTATCCCCTTCCTCGGTTATTGGCAAGGCAAGATGTCGGTCGCTTCTCCGGCGTGACGGCACGAGCTGAGGCAAGAGACCACCGACAACTGCCCGTCCATCTAAAAGCGCCTCTCATCCTCCTGCGCAGCACGGCACTTCAACATTGTAAGCCCTTTCCTTCGGTTCTCCCGCTAGTCCACTCACGGCGCCCATCACTTTGGCCGCTGGCAACGACGGACCACATCCGGCTTTGGTTGTTTAAAAGAGGAAGTTCGGCAAGGTCGAACAGCCAGTGGAAGCAAGTTTCAATCGCCGGCCTCGACATTATCAACGGCACGCACCCGTGACAAAAAGCACTTCAAATGTCAGACAACCGAGTTTCTCCAGTGGAGCAGGGCTATCCAGCTTCAGGTGGGTTCGCTGCCACTATCAATATCCTGCCGGGGACACATCATGTTCGCTTCTGGAACTCTTCATTTGACAGTTTTCGCTGTTGCTGATCCTTGCTAAAAAGGAGTGCGGTCGTACTGGTGTTCGGTGATCTTCCAGACGCCTCCTTCAAGGGGTCGTCGACACTCTAGAGTTTTGGGGCGCTATTGGGACGACCTTTTCGGGATGAACATGTGTCCGTGGACTCGGGGAGAGTTTCCAGTACAACGGCCTCAATACCTTAGCCACAAACTCCTTCATGGGCAGATTTGCGATGATAACGGGATGCCGGATAAGGCGCTGAAACCTTGCTACTATAGGGGTATAAGAGCGCGTGTTAGATGTCATCAAGCCGCCAGTGCCGTTTCTGGGAAGAAACATGAACCTTCAGCTCCCAGCGTTCAAGAGGCCCCCGAAAAAGGTTGCACCATTGTCCATGCTGGACAAATAGCGAAACTCCCAATGCCAACCCAACAAACCGCCGAAATCCGCGCTCTACTCGTAGCCATCGAGGCTAGAGGGGGGTATGTTGTGATTGCGGCGGAAGCCGCGGTGGCTACCAGGGCGGAGGTGGCTACCAGGGCGGAGGTGGCCACCAAGGAAAGTGTTCCCCGATTGGGGTCAGAGTTATCTCAGTTCTATTCTTCGTTTCTAGGGTTCCAGTATTTCTGTTACCTTTCTACAGCTTCTGACGCATGTGCATTATGTCACATTATCTCTATTCGTCACTGTGCGCTATAGACTCGGGCATGACACAAATCTCATAGTGACTAGCTAGTGCTAAATAGTCTTTAACTACAGTCCATTAACACATACTTCCATTTGTCTTCGTGACGTGCTCTTTCCTTAGTTCCCCTTTTGAAGTCAATGAGGGAGGACCATCATATCCTGCTGGTTTCCTTGTGCGCTGTGAGCTTGTTAAGAGAGGGTAATCGGTCATGATCGAGTGTTACTTGTGCAGAATGGTATATAACAAGTGTCTCGTGGAGTTCTGGTTTGTCAAGAGCATGGGACAAAACCACGGCTCTCGATGGCCGAAGTCGATCTGATAATTCGTCGGGAACATGGCGCCACTTCCTATCATGATCCTCTGGAAGCCGGTTTCCTTTGCCGAAAAGGCGTTTGGGTCGGTGAGGCTTATGCTCGCTAAGTTCATGCCTGGTGCCGGCGACCTGGGGTGGTGGTGGTTGGGCAACCACGAGCCCCAGCTGTCTTTGGTGCCGTCTCTGCTGGCGATAGCGGGCACGGAGCGGGCTTGGGGGCCGTTCGCCAGTGCCCGGACTGTGTATAGCCCGCTTGCACGGGACTACGCGTCGCTATCAGGGCGATAGCGTCAGGTTTGGATGCCGATAAGGCTTCATCCCATGTGCGGAGGTTGTCGAGTTGTGCCGGCCGGGCTTGTCCGCCGCGGTGAAGGGTGTTTTGGTGCTGCCCCTCGGCCGTCTGGTCCGCTTCCTCTCCCTACTTCTTGTCCTCCGACAAAATTTGTTCTGATCGCTCAACTTTGCAAAAACAACCACCATCACCGCGACAGCAAAATCTCTTCTCAACCACACACCATCCGATACCTGCCTACCATTATCTCGCAGACCAATTTCCTTCCGTCAATCACCAGTCAAGGCCCTTTTACTTGCTTCGCTTACTCTAACCCCCAAAACCTTAACTTCTCCTGTCCAACCGACAGCCCACACTTGGTTGTTGATTGGAAATCTTCTCAGCATTGCGGAAGAACAAACGAGCCCATGTTTTCTAAACCCCAAGGCCAACACGACGACAACTGGTTTATACCGTGATTACCTCATCGGTGGTCTCCTGAAACCACCATTCCGATTGTTGAGGCCCAAAAGTCTTGTACCAGCCTTCCAAGATGGATCCTCACCATGTTGATCCTCACAACAATCCTCCTCACAACAATCCTCCTCACAGCAATGCTCCTCACAACATTGGCCCTAACAACATTGGCTCTAACAACATGGATCATCACAACATGGATCATCACAACTTGGACCATCACAACTTGGACCAGCAAAACATGGTTCCTCACAACATGGTTCCTGACAACTTGGGCCCTCATTTGCAGTAAGTTGGCCCCTCCGCAGTTCACTTTACATACCATCCCGCATTCTTCTTCGAATGAGCCCTCCATCTCTTTCACTCATCAACCTCCAATTCCGTTGTCTTCTCGCGATATGATTTCGCGTCGTTCGGTACTTTGGCACCCAATGTCGAGGCCGTTTCACGGCTCTAAGATCTACAACCCTGGTTGAAGACTGGAAGCTAACAACGCTACAAACAGGTTGCCTGTTGGTAACGATGTAGGAGACTTTGGAGATGAGGATTTTCCCCAACTCCTCGGGGACGAAGAAGACATGTCGATCCCACCCGACAACGATGGATTCGGTATGAACCTCAACCCAATGGGCAACCAGCCCATGCCAAACCCGATGGGCGGAGAATTCGCACAGTTGCCAATGAACGAAGCTGTTGCTGTTGGACAGGCCCCAATGAACGGAGGGTTTGCCCAGCACCCAACTGAAGCCATCGTCCAAATGGACAACGTCATGGCCGGTGTTGTTGGTACAGGGCTACATGAGGCGTATTGGAAAATCCTTGGTACGTACGAGATAACAACATGCGAAGTGCCTCTTCATTACAAGGTGGGAATGCGTCTCGTAGAGTTACTAACAAACTCTCGCTTTCCACTGTAGACAGCATCTATTATTTCGTTCGGGATCATAGATGGGCGTCCATTTCCAATGTGCAGGGCAACTTTCGCTCTCGTGCCTCAGTCCAAGCATCCCATTGAGCCATCGGAGCCCCGCCGCCATACGTCCCGGCCAACTGGGCCGCGTACGACACCAAGATATCTGCCCCAGGAAACGAAGACATAGGACAACTTGTCCAAGACCACATCCATTTTGCCGTCGACGCCTTCAGGTGGGCGGTGTTCATGGAGAGATTTGGCGCTTTGGAGGTCAGTTATGGCAACATCGGGCAGACAAGGCCAATTATTGCTAGCCTCCACCCAAAGCTAGCCGTCCATGAGAAGCAAGGCATTGACTGGGACTCCAACAAGCCGGAGCACGGCGATGTGGACCAGCATTTTGAGGAGCTATTGATCAAGAACGAACCCGAGTCCCTTGCGGAGCAAGAATGGAAGAGAAGGCAAAAGGCCTATCAAGTTCGCACAAGATACCGCTTCTCCCAAGGCAGCTTTGCGGATGCCCCGAGGACCCAGGAGCAAGAACAGGAGGTTGTTAGCGGGCTGGTTGTCGCGATGTTGAACATGCACAACATTGTTGACAAAGAAGAGCACAAGGGCGTAAAGAGAACCATGTGCTGAAGGAGATGAAGCACATGTCGCTGTATAATGTGGAGTCAAGTGCTTGGGAGGCCATGGTATGTTGTCACTCTTTTCTTTACCTCCATAATTGAGTTAGTCACTGACCACTGAGCTCTACAGCGCGCCCTCCGGTACGTTTCACTGAGGATGCCGAACGCCGGTGTCTTCAGCTTGGACTTCGTGTTCAAGCCATATGATACCTTTGGGGCTCGTTTGGCGGACTTTAAAACATTCCTCCAATCTTCCAAAGCGGCCATAACGAGTACCACAGAGAGCCCCAAGCTCACTCGATATGCCGGTAGACCTTCAGCCGAACTAAGCGTAAGCCAATTACCTCGATTTATTTCCTTTCTCGGCACAGGATTGGGTGGCTAACAATGAATGACAGACCAAGCGCATCAACAAGAATGGCGCTGCCAGGAAAGCCGCGGAGCTGACTTTCGCCAGCGAGGTCAGGAGGAACATGGCAGCGGCAGAGCAGCAACAAGGTGCCGCGCAAGAGGCCGGTGAGCCGGTGCAAGCAAAGGACCCCGAGCCGATGCAAGAAGGAGACCCCGAGTCGGACCATGAAGAGACCGCCGAGGAGGATCAAAGCCTCCAAGACGAGGATGCCCAAGATGCGACTCTGCCTGCCGCCAATGAAGCCGCGGTTAATCATAGCCCGACGGCTGGTGGTGTTAAACGAAGGCGCATCTCGAACGACGAGGAGGATGATCAGTCCCTCTAGGCGTACTCATGGTTTCCGAGGAATTTACTTCAACTGCGGTTCGACATGCCACCGGAGATCTCAGATTCAAAGGAGAACAGCACTACCAGCTACCTACCTGTGCTCGGCAGAACATGATCTCTCCACCATCAGCTTGGACATACAAATAACGGGCATCCGCAGATTCAATCCGCTTGTAGAGGGATTAAGTTCCCTCAAGAGGCTCGCATTGCGAAGTCGAAGTCAATCAAGTACGATTCCAAGAGATCCAATGGAATTGCCCGAAGGAGGAGAATTTCTTTTAGGGAGCGGGAGAAGATCGAAAACAAGTCGCAAAACAGGACCCATAGGAAAACGAAGTGGCGAAGAGAACGCCAATAACTGGGTAAAGGACACTATCAGTGGAAGTATTTATTCCACGACCATTGCGAGGCTTTGGCGCGGTTAAACTTAGGGGCATCCATCTTCTTCCATCACTGGCTTTCTCCCTCTTTTTGTTGTACATTATTGCTCGGTTACCGTAGATACTAGCATTACGCAGAGGACGTTGAACTTCAGGTACCCGAAGAAAAGGGCGAAGAGGTAGTCAAACATTACAAGCATTACAATTACTCTACTCTCTGTGCGGTGGCTCATCCTACCTCGTGATTGCCCTCTCCGAGTTGTGCAGTCTTGTAACTGCCGTTCTATATATACCCGTACATGACATTACACACAACTTCAACAACAAGAATCTTTATCCCAGCACAGAATGTTACATCGCCAGAACGAAACAACACACGCCGGCCCCCGCAGCGTGATCTAAGGCAAGTCCAGTTGGGAATTCCCGACAACGGGGTTTCAACTTGGACTTCGTCTTCAAGCCATGGGAATCTTTTTGGGCTCGTCTCGGAGGGTTCGGAGACCTCGTTCGATCCTCAAAGGCGGCGGTTATTAATACGGTGGAGACACCTTTTATGATACGTTATGCTCTACGAGTCGCAATTGTTTGCCGACTTTCCTAGAACTGAGGATGAAGAAAGGGATGTAATTGATGAACTAATGGAAGCCGCCAGGGATGAGGACGAAATTGTGGCCAGGCGCAATCACGCGGGAGATGGCAATGAGGGCAACGAGGGGAACGAGAAGCCCAACTAAATCCTCAAGAAGAAGCGGCACATCTCTTTCCAACATGGAGTCCACTAGAACACTTTCCAATTTGTCAACTATCTTGATTACATTGCCTATCTACAAGTGCAGTCTTCCAAAGCCGCTTTGACGTCTTCCAATGTGTTGTAACTCTTTAGCCAGATTCGGTGGCCGGTCATCTCCGGTGGCCTCGAAGCCAAACTGGCTGTTCGTGGGAAGGCGGGTGTTGACTGGCACAGCAAGAAACATGGAGCTGTTAGTCAGAGTATCATCTGCAAGTGGGGATGTGTTTAGCGTACACGGCAGCTGAGACACAAGCATGGTTTTTCCAGTGAATCTTTTTGTCGACGCATCGAAGGAGCGGGCGGAAACGAGAGAAGGTGTATAGGGTTCTGGTATATGAAGCTTGGTGTCTCATCTTTCTCGTGGCCTCTGGTGATGTACTTGTCGATAGGAGTACTACCACACTGATCGAGGCGGCTATCGATGACGGCAAGATCGTTGAGGACAGCCAGGATTATGGGGGCCGTCCTCGGCGGGAGTAGGAAGCTGGGATTGATCGGTCTCCGTTGCCTGTTTGTCCTTTGCGGTGTTAGCCTACTGTAAAAATCCAGGAGTGCAACGAGCAGGGGAAGTCAGTATATTGTAAAGGCGACCGACGCACCTGTCCGGCAGCCAGACAGCCAAGAGGGGAACCACTGACCGGGTTCCACGACGGTCACAGACGATAGAGGACTGGAAGGGGAAGACTGGAGTTTGTGATGTCTTTCCACGGCTGAGCTGGAGGTAGAGGTACAATAGAGGAATGTCGACTTTGTAGGGGATGTGGAACATGTAGAGGATGTTGAAGTTGTCGAGGACGTCGGGGATGTCGAGGACTGCGAATCCTGGGGCAGAGGGTCAGCTCTCTACTGGCGTCAAAGATTGCAAGCATGATGCGGACGATGATTGGAGGTGGCCTCGTGCGGACCCAAGCTCTCCTGGGGCTGGGAGGGAGAAGAATCTTTTTACTCGAGGAGGCAGGTACGTGTCATCAACTCCACAAATCCCTTCGAGAGCCTTCGATGCAAGTCTGGTCGTCCACGGCGAAGGATCAGAAGAGCGGAAGGGGTAACTTCCAATAATCAAGTGGCAGGATGACTTCGACTGTATGTCCCCGAGAAGCTCTCCCGTCAGGAGCAAGAAGCTGCGTTCCAGGAGCACCAAAAGCCGTAATGGATCTTCGTTGTTCACGTCTAGATTGTTAAAAGGTAAAAGATGAGGTGGAAGGAAAGGGAGAAGATGGGAGAAAAGTTTACTTAATTACTAAAGAGAAAAGACTAGAATATAGGTTGGGGGTTGATTTCCTTATATGCTTAATGGTAGTGATTGTCATATCCTTGTTTACCCTGAGATACCTTTGTTTACCCTGAGGCCGTCTTGCTTACCTTTTTGGGAAGGTACGATAATATTCGTGAGTTTTATTAATATTCGATACTCCTATTCGATAGATATTCGAATATTTTCGGTTCTTATAGGTTCTATATTTTATAATTTAATTCCTATAGGTTTTAAATTCTTATAAATTCTATAGTCTAGTCCCTACGGACTCCGTACTCTAACTCTCGCGTTTTTTATTAACGTTCTCCTTCGTTATTTATATTTAAATTTAATACTTTTACTAGTATTATTATTAGTAGTCTTTCTTTTTATTTAAATCTTTTAATATTACATTTGTTTATTAAATTAAGCGCTTTCTTAAAATTTAGAAATTAATTTTTAAGTAGCGGCTTTATTAATCCGTTAGTAATTATTTTTTTTATCGGTATGTAATTTAATTAAATAAATCCGTCTTTAACCTTTTTACATATAAAGTAGTATTGGATATTAATATACTTTATCCGTTAGTAGTTCTTTAAATTCTTAGTTAGAGTAATTATACTTTGATTATTATAATAAATAATAATAATATTCGGAGTACCTAATAGAACGTTTATATTTATTATAAGATCGGAAGAGCACACG
>RANZ01000427.1:0-32118 GCA_009805285.1 Neurospora terricola FGSC 1889 | reverse complement strand
TTAGTCTTTAAAGCAATTACCTATATTAATAGGATCGATTATTATAAATACTTTTTTAAATATTTAGAAAAAATTTTCAGTAACCGTTAACCTAATTAATTAACCCACATTTAACTATTTTAATTACTAACTAACTTATATATAATAAAAATTATAATTTATATTAAAACTACTCTCTGGCCGGTCTACGAATAATAAGTATAGTACTATATTAAACGCTACCGCAACTATAATATAATAAGTACTAATCGCTTTAAATCGTTATATATAAAATTTCGTTACGTCTTTGATAATTTATTTATATTTCTATATAATATATTTAACAAATTTTATCTCCTTATTAATAAAAAGTAGAAGGATTATAAAGATAAACTTACTCGTAAAACCTTCGCTACTAAGGATTTATTTAGACGTAACCCGTTATTAATTACTATTATAGAAAAACTCTTGTAAAAAGTATTAAAACTAATTTAAAATTAATATAATTAAGTAAAGGGTTATATTTTAAGAGACTCAAATATAATACCTTCCTTCTATACCCTTACATACAATAAATAACTAGGCTTGCCCTATTATTACGTATTAGCAGTACATATAGAACTTTCGCGTAACAATAATAATAATAAGGTAATTATAATTAAAACACCGCTTATATTAAAGAATATCGACCTATATTAGTATTTGCCTATGGATCTAGTAATTTATTCCCTTCCTTTATACTCCCTGCAATTTAACATTTATAGAGCTTATTTACTAATAAAAGTAGGCTAATATTAACCCAAAGCAATACGTTATAGACCTAAAACTTCTAAAGAAAACGAAAAAGGGGAAAACGAAGGCAACCGACTTACTTACTCGATTTACCAAACCTACGCCCAACCAAACTACCTAACCTAGTTCGTAATATAGTACTAATTAACCTAATTCTACCCCCGCCGCCAACGCTAATCAAATAGGCTATATAATTTAATACTAACCGCCTTTTATGAAAGGCTAGAAGGTAAGCCTTATAAAGGTATAGAAAGGTATAAAGCCTAGCGACTGTTTACCCTCTCGCTAGGAGGAGGGATATATTATTAAGGAGTATAACGGGCTGGTAGTATTTATAATAGAGGCTTCTCGTATATTTAATACTACCCTACCAACTAACTTTCTACGGGAGGTTATTTACATCCCTTCGTTACTCCTATTTAGGCAATTACTAAAACTAGAGCAATAGAGTATAATTTTATATATATGTATAAAATGTATAATTTCACACATATGTAATATTATATATATATATAAGGTAAGTCTATAAAATCATATTAAATAGAAAGTTCCAGAAAAGACTATAAAAAATATATACTCCTCTCCTCTCTACACTTCTCAACACTATATATAAATCTAGTAATACTTATAATATTGTAAAATTACAAGGTATATTTAGGTACGATTCAGGGGCATACATTAACAGATTTCGCATATCAAGTACAGCAAGGAGGGTCTGCATAACAAAACCCTCTTTTTGGCGGGGATTTTCGCTAACATTAATGATAGGGACCCTTGCTCAGCGGCACGCACAAAAATATTTGATGTGCCAGCTCCCTTGCCCTGTACTGCTGCCCAAAGAGGTTAAGTAGTCTGGGTATAGGGGAAGGGGGTAGTCTGTGGCTAGCCCGCCTCCCGGTCAACCTTCGCGTAACAGAATCCGCACGATCGGCACAAAAGTGGAATTGCGACATCGGTTACACGGAGCTCGACGGTTCCACCTCGCCGGCGTCAGCGTTGGATTTCCGGCCTTCTCCGGCAGCTATCGGCCTGCTAGCGCATGGACCACCTGCGCGCCCTTCCGTTTACATGTGGTGGAAACTGGAAACAGACTTGGCCGAATCCGGAGAAGTTCTCCCGCCTCCTAACACCCTTTTGTGCACGCCAGGGCCGGGAATAACGACACGGAAGGAATTCCCTTGTTTTGGCTTTCATGCCTTCATGCTTCTTTCAAGCTTTCCAGAAAGAACGGAGGAACGGAAGACGGGAAAGAGAGGGAAGAAGGGCGCATGGCAACGGGCAAACAGATGTTGTACCCCGCCACGCCCCTTCCGGCCGAGGTTCACTATATCGAAGCTAGATATTGATGAAGGATGACATCGATCTTCGGCTTACAGTATGGCGTTTATGGCTGAACCTATTACACGCTGCTTGTGATGGATGGTATTTCACTTTACCTGGACGATGGATGACAGCGTCGTCGAAAATCCATCATGGGACACCTGATAATTGAAATTGACGAACCGAACCGACTTCGGCGTCCGCTCGGCACAACCATTGCCTACCTTCGTCTCCCAACCACACACCTTAACACAACCTCAACTAATTCCCCTCTCTAATTGACCTATCRTCTTTCACGCTTCTTGAAGCTAGCAGCCTTCACGGCTAGACCCAGACGCCCTTTCCCTTCTGGAATGACGCATCGAATGCCGAAAATTCTGGGGGTGGGCACCGAACGGCCCGTTGGTCTGGCGGGAGGTGTGAAGAAGATGCGGTCTGGAGCTGTCGGTTGACGTTTTTCAACTTTCTTTTCCTCAAATCTCTCCTCTGTTTTGTTTTGGTTGTTTGGTTTCGTGTCGAGTTTTGCTGCCCATGCTTGGTTTGCTTCCTTCATTTTATGTTTCTGATGATACCCAAGCAAAGTGGAAGGCAGTTTTGAAGTCAGCTTCCATTTCAGGATCTTCCTTACATGTGAAAAACTCAGTCGGTCCGGGCTATCACCACCCGAACCCGAACCGAACCGAACGAAACGGGTCCCGCTCACCGCACCGCAATCTTGACGACTCACTCGTGTTCGACTCCATCTGGGCCAGCTCAGAATCATCCAGTGACTCACTACGATAAACACCAGCCATTGCTTTTCTTGTTTTCTTCAACGGTTATAACACAAAACACATTTTGACCGAGCACTCAACACTACGGTCCAACATATCAAAGTCCAGTTTCACAATCCGGTGACAACGAGTGACGACCATCTACTCCATTCTGGACTCAGGACGGAAGCATCAACCATCAACCACCTACACTCATCTCAAGCCTAAACCACACCACCAAAATGCCACCACCCCCAAACTTCAAAGATGAGTCCGACAAGGAGATGGGCGGCCTAAGAAGCGGGAGCACAACAGACATCGAAGCCATCCGAGTACCAGGCCACGGCCAAGGTTCAGGAGGACGATCAGAGAGTGAAGACAGCGATATCGATGGGATCGACCAGCACCATGACGAAGATGAGAAGCACGCAGCCAACCCGAACAGCAACACAGGCGGTGGCGGTGGTCTCTCACTGGTCAAGACCCTTTCGAGAGTCCTGTCAAGGCCGGAATCGAATTTTGACCCGGGGCCACCGCCGGATGGGGGGGCGAGGGCTTGGTGTACTGGTGGGTTTTTTGTTCTTCCCTTGCCTATGAGATCTTTATCTCGTACTCATTAACCCATCCCACATACACGCCGTCCCATGGTTCATTTTTGATGTACTTGTACACCTAACCCATCCCCACTTCCAACCTCCTACCATTCCCCCTTCCCTCTCAGACCTTTCCCACTGTGCAATCCTGGGACCCCAGATCCCCATCATCCACCCGGACAATCCTTTTCATCCACAACCTTTGAGGTACCTATTTGCAAGCCATTGGATCTCTGCTAACCCCCCCTTTTTTTTTCGTTCCACAGTGGCAGCCGCCCACCTAGTAATAATGACAACCTGGGGCTTCATCAGCTCCTTTGGCGTCTTCCAGACTTACTACACCTCCACGCTCGGCCCCTCCGTCGTGGCCCCCTCCACCATCTCCTGGATCGGCTCCCTCCAAGTCTTTTTGTTGTTTTTCATCGGCACATTCACGGGCCGCTTGACCGACGGCGGATATTTTAGGCATATCTTCTTGCTCGGCACAGCGTTCCTTGCGCTGGGGATTTTTTCGACTGCCAACGCCATGGACGGGGTATCTCGAGGGGATGAGGGAGGGGCAGTAGTGTGGAAGTTATTTTTGGCGCAAGGAATAGCCATGGGTCTGGGAAACGGGTGTTTATTTTGTCCTTGCATGGCTACGCTGTCTACTTACTTTTCCAAGAAAAGGAGTTTGGCGATCGGCATGGCTGCTTGCGGGTCTGCTACCGGTGGACTGGTGTTCCCCTCCATGATGCGCAGCTTGCTTCCAAGGGTCGGGTTCGCGTGGACGGTTAGGGCGATGGGGTTTATTTGTGTGGGATGTCTGTTGGGGGCGTTTTGGGTGATTAAACCCCGTACCAAGCCACGCGGGATGAGAGGGGCGTTGGTGGAGTGGTCTGCTTTCAAGGAGGGGGAGTACTCCTTCTTTGTCGGAGGCAGCTTTCTTTGTTTCCTGGGCCTGTACTTTGCGTTTTATTACCTCGCCAGCTTCTCGAGGGATATCGTCGGACTGGAGTACGTGGATAGTTTGAATATCCTGCTGGTGTTGAACGGGGTGGGAACTTTTGGGCGGTTGATTCCCAACTACCTTGCGGATCGGGTTGGGCCGATCAACGTGTTTATCCCCTTTGCGGGGGTCGCGGGGATTTGCATGTTGTGCTGGATGGCGGTTGAGTCGCAGGCCGGGTTGTACGTGTGGGCAGTGTTTTACGGTGCGGCGGCTGGTGGGATTCAGAGTCTGTTTCCGGCGGGGTTGACGAGTTTGACGACGGACTTGAGGAAGGCGGGCGTGAGGATGGGGATGGTGTTTACGTGTAATAGCTTTGCGACGCTGGCGGGGCCGCCGATTGCCGGAGCGATTATTACGAGTATGGATGGGAAGTATTATGGCGCGCAGGCGTTTGCGGGGTCGACGCTGTTGTGCGGGATGGGATTGTTGGTGGCGGCGAGGATGGTGAAGGCGAGGAAGGCGCAGAGGGAGGGGGAGACTGGGGGGGTTTGGAAGGTGAGGGTCTGAGGTGTGGATGAGTGTAAAAATGGTGTGGAAAAGTCGGATACCCGAGTTTACGATACGCTAATGTCAACACAATGTTTTGGTTACCTTACTGGCCGAGGGTCCCTTCTGCCATTTTGAGACAACGACCGGCTAAGCTGCCGACATCCCCGATATAATAACAGATCGAAAGCCACGTTCCATGGCCCATTGTTCATGATCTACGGGGCATCGCTCGACCTCCAGCAGAGAAGGAAGGATCTGGCAGCAAAAGTTTCGCCATGTTTTCAATGTTCCTCCTCATCCGTCCTCGTCGCTATCACCATGGTTCATGTTTCACAACTTCTTCATCATCACCTTCATCCCATAGTGGTAAACAGATTCTTCCGTTCTCATTCAGTCCTCCATCCTCCGTCCCGTCGCCTCCAGCACTTCAGCCTCTCCTCTTATGTCCTCTCCTCTAAGGCCGTCTAGACCGTCGAGACAAGAGGGACCGCCCAATCCGTCGAAATTGACTTGAAGTCGTAATAGCCTTTAATGCGGCTATACGAAGCGTGCAATGATCATCACAGGGTTCACCACAAAACCGGCACAGCATGCGAGACATAGTGGCTCGCGAATTGGCAGCAGTAAACACCGGGGTGATTCAGCTCCGAGCCGGTTTCGTGCCGATTCCCTTCTCTGCGCGGGACAGCGAGACAGCGGGATGCTCACGTCTCCAACGGTCGAAACCAGATCCTCATCCTGATCCTGCATGACATGGAGCGGCTGACGGGACGGGAGATGCGACTCTGTCTCTAACGGTGGTTGCTTCATCGAGCGATGATAACGGCTTGCGGCTAGTAAAAGATGGGAACAGTGATCGATGCTCGGGGGACTCGGGGTTTTCCGTCAGGATACATACATACTTCGGTTCAGGAGTCTCCCGAGCCGCTGTTGCACGGCATGGAGATTGCAGCATTTCCTCGTCGACGAGTGGTAGTCCAGTCAGTGTTCGGGTGTTGCGAACTATCAATAAGAGGCCGAGCGTTATGAACCAGCTAAGCAATTTGGATGCAAGTCATGCAAATGTTCTCGAAGACCCTTCCCGTGTTCTTTGCAGAAGCTTATTTTTCCAGCTCAGCCGCTCAAGGCCAGGTGAGAACAAAGCGAGACAACTTGGAGTTGCGAATGGCCTCACCTCAGACGGCATGAAATGAAGGGACTCCGAGTGGCAGATTAGGTATATATACGAAGAGGCGCTCATCATCACATCACTCGCGGGCACAGCAATTATCGCAAAGCAAAAAAAAGATCAAAAAAAAGGTGAATGGAACAATGATCAAGCGCCCCCAGAACCCACACCGTCGCCTCCTCGACGGCTCCGGCTGTTGAAAGCCGCCGGTTGCTTGCCGAATCGTATCGTGCTATCGCGGTCGGGGCGTCCGGAGCCTTTTAGTTAGTAGTTAGTGGGGCAGGGGAGAGTGTAGGGGAGGACGGGAGGGAGGGGAGAGTGTAGTGGAGAGGGGAGGGGAGAGTGTAGTGGAGGGGAGAAAGTCGAAAAACCGGGGACCGGTACCGTTGCTGGGAATCGAACGGGCGAGGTTTAGAGGCCTGTGAGTCTGGCCTGTTGCGCTTCGTTGAACCGCTTGACCATTTGTCCCATTCGGAGGTGTTGGAAGATGGGGTGAAAGACGTGGTATATGAACCCGGTGTTGGTGGTGGCCTGGTATGTCAGGTTGCCGGACAATGGGCGAGTGGAAATGGAAGGTGCGCGGGCTGGTTGGCGGCTGGCGGATGGTCTTTCATCTGATCTCTGCGGTCTGGGTACGGATGGCCGCCTGAGCTTCGAAGAAATTACAACTGCTTTAAGACGGGAATCAGGGTCGACGATGTTCTCATCTTCAGGGTGGATGGCAACGTTACAGCTGTCCTTACCTCGGGAAGTTAAGTAGAGCTGGATGCTCTGATCACCTCTTGATACAATGCAAGACCTGTGTTGTTTCTCAGCTCAGAGGCTTGCTTTTAGATTACGATGCATGAACTTTACGGGAACGAGAGTAAGGAAGCATCAAGCAGTTTACCCGAGTCCTGAACATGTTTCTGGTAACAGTGAGTGTTGACTTCAGACCCGAATCTGCCTACAACGTCTACATTCCAAGTTTCTCCTTGTGCGCAGAGACTTCAAGGTTTATTTTGCTGAATGATCACTCTAATTTACGAAGCAGGGCATTCTCCTCTCGATCGTATGTACCACATACCTCAAGAGTTTGCCTCGGCTCACTTTAATGTAGAACGTGGAAGTAGAACAGATAGACCTTTCCAACAAATCTTCAACTTCTCATTCGTACATGTTGAAGATGATGAGGGAGGGGAGGGAGAGGATGGAGAGGGGGGAGTGTAGATGGTGTAGGGAGAGAGATGCGGGACCGGAGGGGAGACTGGAGGCGAGGCCGGGAGGGTGGTTGAGGAGGTTGAGGGTGCGGTAGAGGTGGTCTTGGGATAGGGCAATTCGTAAGTCACTTTAAGATGGAGGATAAGATGCCCGCTGTTGAGCCGGACGTAGGGCGGGTTGTGAACTTGGTCTTGTGGTTGGGACGGAAGAAAGAATGCTATTGTCTGTCTGAGCGTAAATGAAGTAGGCGATGCATTGACATTGTTCTTTGTTGGATGGTTCACTTGAATAGGCGAATGAACAAAGACTGTTTGTTTGGATGTTCTATTTGAGGGACGGGTAGCGGGATGAATGTTGAACAATGAAGGCTTTGCCCCGGGACGTTACGTATCCCTTGTCGTCTTGGTTGGGCGTGGTGGAAGTCAAAAGCAACGATCCCTCTTCTGTTTTCTTTCCTGCATCCTTGGTTCTGAACGGAATATTGTTTCTGTGGAAGAGGAGTATTGAAAGCCGAAAAGTTCACCGACAAAAATGTCCCACCGATACCCCGACAAGAAGTACTACGACGACGACCGCGGTCTACCACCAAGGCCGCCGCGTTCACAAAGAGACCAACGTAACGATGACAACCGCAGGGAACGTGATTACCCGTCATCAAGACATTCTTCAAGTTCAAACTACAACTCATTTTCGAGAAACCCACCAGACCGACGCAACCCTCCGCCGAGATCAGACTATGGCGGATCGAGAAATGACCGTCGAAGATCCAGGTCACCACCCTACCCACGAAGAAACAACCAAATCATCAATAACCACCAACCAGGCGGTTTAAGGTCTGGCCGATTATCCCCACCACCGAGAGAAAGACAAAGTCAAAACAACAATTCCAGGTCTGGCAGGGCGTCTCCAGCTCCAAGTTCGAGCAGCGGAAGCCGGACTCCTGCACCAGCAAGGACAACACAATCATCTCGAGCTCCTTCTCGCGCTCCATCTCGAGCTCCATCTCGAGCTCCATCTCGAGCCCCGTCTCCAGTTCGTGCTCGACCTCCAGCTCCCGCTCCACCTCCAGCTCCTCGCCCAACTCCAGCTCCTCGCCCAACTCCAGCTCCTCGTCCAGCTCCAGCTCCTCGCCCAACTCCAGCTCCTCGCCCAGCACAAGCTACCAAGCCCAAAGGCTTTCCAGCCCCAAAGACCAAAAATCCCAGGAATACGTTCCACTTCCTCGAGCTCTCCCTCGTCCCAGATGCCATCATCCACGACTCGCACATCCTCCAAGATCTCGGGAAATGCATGGATGAGTGCGAGCGAGAAGATCCAGACACGCCTTGGGAAGAACAGGAAAAGGGGAAGGAGTTTCTCAAGTGGTTCGAAGAGTATAGAAGCTCTGTGACGACGCTGAGGCCGGTTGTTCCGGGGGCGAATTTTGGGAATCAGGTGGTGAGTACACTCCGCTAGTAAAATAAAGCATGACAGTGGGGGAGCGGGAAAGGAAGAAGCATGGCTGAAGGGGACATATTGCTAACTAAAAACAATGAACAGATGCGAGACCACGCCCTCCTGGCAATGAAGGATATGATCAAGAAGCAGTTAACGAGGAAGAAGTTGTTTACCGAATTGTATCCGTCACCACCAAAGGAGGGTGAAGGAGGGAAAGATGGCGAGGGAAAGAAAGATGGTGAAGGAAAAAAAGAGGGCGAAGACAAGAAAGACGCCAACGCAAAAAAAGACAGCGAAACCAAATCCAAACCCCAAGACCCCCCCAAACCAACCATCGACGTCCAAACAGACGTCATCTGCCTCCTCCGCCCTCCCCCCTCCAAACGCTCCCAGTACATCACCTTCGCACCCTACCACCTCCCCTCCCCCTCCAACATCCTCCTCACCACCTCTCCAGCCCTAACCAACCTATCCGGCTCCCACCCCCTCACCCTCTCCTCTGCCCTCCCCGTCCTCACCGGACTCAAACGCATCGCCTTCCTCTGGGATTCTGCCGCACCCGCCAACGGCCCCGGTCCTTTGCCCGCCGACCTCGCGTTTTTGTATCCAGATAACTTACCCAGCTTGGAAACGATATACATCCTGCACCCGGAAATCAGACCCAGGAGCGAGTGGTTTTGGGTGAGTCCTGAGTGCGATACGTTTCGGGGAGGGGAGGAGCAAGGGAGTGAGGCGTTGTTTGTGGAGGTTAGGGAGGCGGATTTGGAGAGGGAGAAGGGGAGTATGTGGGAGGTTTTGGGGGAGGAGAATAGGGGTGGGAATGGGAAGAGGGATGTGTGGGGCAGGGGAGGGGAGGTGAAGGTTAGTGAGGGGGTGAGGGATGCTTTGAGGGAGGTTAAGGCTTTGGAGGGGTTGTATGCTGAGGGGACGAAGGGGAAACAAAGGGGGGTGAAAGTGAAGTTGATGGGTTGTATTCCTATTAAGACTTGAGAAGGGGATGGTGATGGGAAGGAAACGAGATGAAGAAGTGGTTAGGATGGGACAGGGGGGAAGGAAGGAGCGCTTGGTGAACTTATAGCTCTGGACTTGAAAGAAAGACGCAAAGGAGCCAACAGTGAAAAAATGTGACTCCTTCAACGTAGACAATTGAACATGTATAAACGTCGTGATTTTCGTACAATACCCTGTGTGCATCATTTCATCGCCTTTGCCTCCAGTGGCCACATCCAGTGACTGGCTTTGCCCCCTTCAACCCTACCTGCCGCTCAAGGCCCTCACTGAATGGCAACTTTGCACGAGATGGAGCCAAACTTGGTCTGCGGCACAATCATATCATGATCATAATCAAAGTTCTCCCTCGTCGTATCCACCAACTTCGCCCTAGGGATGACATGGAACGCCATCAAAGCGGCCATGATATACACCTCGCAGTACGCCAGACTATGCAACAAAACAACCATTAGAATCACCAAAAAAAAAAAAAAAAAAAAAAAAGGAGCAGGGCAACTTACCTCTCACCAATACAAGCCCTTCCATGTCCCGACTTGCCAAACGAAAGCAGTTTCTTCTGCAACTTATAATCCGGCTTCCCATCCTCCAACAGCCACCGTTCAGGCAAGAACTCATCCGGGCATGGGAACAGCTCCTGGTCCCAATGCTGAATCATGCTGGTCATGCCGACGGGCGTGCCTCTGGGTATGATCCATTCTTTGTTACTGCCATTGGTGCTTTTGTCTTTGAACACCAAGTCCTCGGTCCTGGCCACTCGTGCGCTCCGGTGCGAAACACCCGGCATCATCCTCAGCGCCTCGTGCACCACCGCCCACATGTACGGCTTCTGTTCGACCTCCGTCCACTTGATCGTGTCTGGGTTTAAGGGGGCCAAGTCCTTCATCAGTCTGGCGTAGACATCAGGTTTGGCGAGTAACCAGAAGGTGATAGTCGTCAGGATCGCCGCTGTCGTTTCGGTGCCGGCTAGAAGGAAATTGAACCCTTCCCCTGAGAGCCAGTACATCTCGTCGTCGGTTAACTTTTTCTTCCCGTTCTCGGTCATACCGCGAATCAGCTCGGCAAAAACGCCGCCCTTCCCATCCTTCGCCTCTGACCCAAGCGCCTTCTGGATAAACTCCGGGACCAAGACTTCCATCACATCCAACACCCTCTTCACATCCTCCCCCATCAAATTCATCCTCGCCAGAAAGGGCAGCGCAGCAGCGCTCTTGCGCATCAACGAATTATGTCTCATCCCGTACGCCGCGCGCATGAACGAGCCGGTCCAAGTAGCGAAGTTCGGCTCCCAGCCGCCCTCCTGGTCGACAAACCTCAAACTCTCACCGAAGGCGTACTGCGCAATCACATCGGCAGTAAAACAGTTGAACGCCTCCTTAACATCCTGCACTTTTTTGTCATCACCCCCCATTCGCAAAAGTTTATCAACCACCCTCCTCCCGTGATCCGTCACCTGCCCCTCGAGCAATAACATCTGACTCCGAGAAAAGAACTTGGATAAAGGAGCGCGCTTGAGACGGTGCAGCTCGTGCGAGACGGTGGAGAAACCGGTGACGGAGACGGGGCCCGCGCCGCCGGTGTTGAGCTGGTGTTGGGATTTGTCCCGGATGCGGAGGGAGGAGGAGGAGGGGTAGATTTCGTCGGCGAAGGAGGGGGAGGAGACGTGCAGTTCGTGGGGGGAGATGCGGAGTATGGGGCCTGTTGCAAGATGCAAGGTGCAGAGAGGTGGGGGATAGAGATGAGGAAGAAGAAGAAGGAGGGACCACTGCGTGAGAGGTCCAGGTATGCTCAGACTTGGAGCTTCTTTTCTTCCATCCTTCTCGTCTGGATCATCAAAGAAGTCATGAACTCACCATATCTCCTATGCATCTCCCTAATCTTGTTCGTATACTGCCCCTGCAAAATCCAGTCATACCAAGCTTCATAGAGGAACGTCGCGGCGGCAATCTTGGGCCCAGGGAACTTGTAAAGCGGGTGGAAGGGGGAGATGTTGTAAAGAGCCAGAAGAACGCGGTAGCCGAGCCAGATGAGAAATAGGTTGAGAACCGAGGAGGGTGAGAGGATGGTTTTGAGACTGAGAGGCGTTGTGCTGGAGAGGAGGGTGTCTGCCACGATGGTGGACTTGTTGTTGAGGTCCATGGTGATAGTGTCTGGTGTTGCCATGGTGGGCAAGCCAGAGAGGTGAAGAGAGTTGGTTCGGGAGAAGAGAGACGATTAAAAGACGAAAGAAGAAAACCAACTTCCTTCAAGAGAAGGACGGGAAGGGAACTGAAGAGTGCATGATGCCTTTGTACTTTTCCCATGTTTTTCCCCTTGCCTTCTTATCGATACCAACCCAAGAACTCCCCGACGGTAAACTCAGTGATCGACATAAACTCCCCTCTTTGAACCCCTGAGAAGTTCTTACAACTCCATTCCCGATGCACCATAAGCACTTACTACCCTGCAACCCCAGAAAACTCTACTATAAGGCTACACTTAACGGAGGCTAAGCCCGCGCCCCTGTAGCCCAGGGGACGGCATGGGTCCAAAACTCCAAAAGCAGCAGGCAACCGCAAGAGGACAAGATATCATTGGGCATTGAGACATGCGAATTGCATGCTTCTACCGGGCAAGCAGGGAAGTTCCAAAACTTCTGAACTTCTAGGCTTCGTACTCCGCCGTTGAAAGAACCTTATTTCTCACTGCATCTCATTTCTGGAGCCGGGGAATGTTGTGCAAATGCTGATCTGTGCGGTTCATTGAACGTAACGGATCAACGGCTAAGGACTAGTAAAGCCCGGCACTTGTGTGGTTCGCGAATGGTTCGAGACTTGGAAGCGAATCGACATGCAAAAGGCCCGGCCTCTATTGACTGCAGAGTGGTGGTATCACGGCCGCGCCGCGTGTGATTATTGCCTTGGCTGCGACTCTTGGACTTGGAGAGAACGGTGAATCTCCAGTGACATGGAACTTTGCAAAAGCGAAGCAAGGGTCCCTCCCCGGGTACGGGGGTGCGGCCACGAGACGCATGGATTCCGAAAGTGGAAAACAGATCATGCCGTGGGGGAAAAAAGCTAAAAAGGAGAAACGGGAGAAAGAAGTTCACTGCTGCACTGAATGAGATGAAGGTCCAGATCGCGGACTGGGAGCTCCTCCAGGTGATGTAACAGAACTTACGTATAAAAGGGTGGAAGACTGGGAGGAGACAGTCATCAACCCCAGCCGTTCCCAGATCCCCCTTTTTAATGAGTAGCAACCTCCCTCACGCTCTCCCTATGCACCCTCGCCAACCACGTTTTCGCCATGTACGCCCTCGCCCTCTTCCCCCCGATCATAAACCCAACAAGCGCCAAATTATTCGCCAACAACAACCCGCCAAAGACTCCCGCAATCATCACCGCATACCCATTCTCCACCACCCAATCCAACAACTTCAGCCCCATCCCAAAGCTAATCGCCTGCTTCCCCAGATTCATGGCAATCAACATTTCAGAGATATTACTCGTATAACTATCAATCGAATACGCCAGCGTAAACGTAAAGTAGAAATACCCCGAGAACGTCGTCATCGCGGATCCAACAAAGTAAGTAAACCAGTGCAGGTTCCGCTCGGCCGCGAACCCAAAGACGACGAGCCCCGCGGGGCCGATGAGCATCACGGGAAGCATCACGCCTAGGCGCATCTCGGCTTCGCGGATGCCGCCGTTGCGGCGGGTGAGGCGGGCGGCGAGCCGGTCGGAGGAGGAGGTGAAGGGGACGGCGAGGATATAGCCGGATAGGGAACCGAGGGCGATGAGGCCGGAGGAGGTCTCGGACCAGGAGTAAGGTGGTGAGGTGATCTTGAGGGGGAAGATGAAGTTGAAGGTTAGAGCGCCGAGGCCGATGTAGATGCCTGGATGGGGTTAGACTTGAGGGCGGTACAGGATGGGGATGAGGATGGGGATGGTAACTGACCGTAGGTGGTGATGACCCAGAAGACGTGGGGGACAAGGAAATAGGTGAATGAGCGAGCTATCATGAGGAAGAATTGGCTGTCTTTCTCCCAAATGCCCCAGAACTTGAGTGTCTGGATGAATGTCTTGCGTGGTGGAAGGTCCTCGGAGGAAGTCACGAGTAGGTCGGATGCCAACTCTCTGTCGTTTAGGGAGATGGAACTGCGAGGTGCTTCTTCTGGGGCTTTGCGATGGTACGTTGTTTCCTCGACGACGAAGAATGCGAGGATGAGTAGTGCTCCGGCAAAGGCGAATTCGACGTAGAAGAAGAGGCGCCATGAGTAGCCGCCGTCGAGCATGTAGCCGGCAAACAAGGGGCCAGTTGCGCCAGCACAGAGGCAGACCGTGTAGATGCCCAACCGCTTTCCACGTTCGTGTAGGTAGAAGATGTCGTTGACGAGCTGGACGGGTAGAGCTTCGCAGACTGAGGCGCCGAAGCAGTGGATGACTCGACAGGCCATCAAGGAGGCATAGGTCTTGGACTGGGCGCAGCCGATGAGACCACCACAGTACTGTGGTTGGTGTTAGCTTCGGTTGAAGATTGTGGACGAAGACTCCTTAGTCCTTACCAGAAGCAATGAAGCGAGCATGACTGGTCTTCGGCCGATCTTGTGGTACAGCGGTACCATAAGAAGGGAGCCTGGTATTCACTATCAGCATGATATCTCTGGGCAGAAAAGGAGGTCGCCTTACCGAACCCAAAGGCAAGGTTTGCATAGCTGACGAGATCGCTTGCTGCTGTGGGCGTGACGCCAAACTCTTGTATGTAGATGCCGATGTATACGGATGGGCCGAGCAGCGCGGAGTTACTAAGGAAGGAGTAGAGGGAACAGACGACGAGGATGAGGATTTTTCGAGTTTGACTCCACTGGAAGGAAGAACATGGTCAACTCCGGTATCTCTATCATGGATAGCTGGACGAGAGTGCCCCTTACGTACCTGTAGGGGATCATTGGGGTCGTTGGCTGGCACTGGAAACAGCGCCTGTCCATAAGCTGTATCATCGCCCTCTGACCTCTTGTTAGCATGAAGTGTAGCAGCATCACGAGAAGACTGTTACTAACCGGCAACCTGCAAGTTGACAGTGCCGGGAATGTCTCCCTCCTTCGCGTGGCTTCCACGTGGGTTAGCAGGGGTTCAAACCATCCATCATGAGATGAAAGGATGCAACGAACGCCAGGGGCCAAGATTTACCTGTGCACGAGGTGTCTCCCCGTGTTCCTCGTTTGATCAGTCGTCATGATGCCTTCTCCTCTCAGGCCTTTGTGTTTCTGGTGCAAGTTGCAACAGAGGAACAAAAGATCAAGGCGAAAGGTCAAAAAAAGAAGATCTTCCCAGCCCAGACCAAGAAGAATGATGGTGGTATTAGTATGTCCTCCACGATATTGATCCGGGGTCGGCCGCAGTATATCTTGCCAAGAACCAAGGGAATCTGGATGGTGTGGCTACTAATGCCGGCATAGTATCATCAACAGCCAAAGAGGGTGTAAGCCATGCATTGTCACAGAAGTGTAAGGAATGAACCCCATTGACCAATGCTATGAAGACGGGGTGCTTGAGAACTACCCCACGCAGGCGTCCATGGATCTTTAAGGTTGGTGTCTCCAATCATTGAAGGTCGTGATGGAGGAGAAGCTGCTTGATATGTTGCCGTGTAATGGGTCGGACTGCTCCGGACTGACTGCCAAGCAGCTGCCTGTTGATAGCATCGTCAAGCTATGTCGTTTTGGCCATAGCTGACCTCCCAACGTGGGAGGATCGCATTCATGTGGCAGCGATTCCAGACTTGCGAGTCCGGAGAGTTGATCATGGTTCAAAGCGTCCAATGGTCCAAATGCCGGAGCCAGAAATATTCGCGAGTGCGGGGAATGGATTGGTAAAATGGTCCAGAAGAGGGCCCAATCGATTTCAGAGAGCTCGTGACGGACGCGATGTGTCAATGGCTGGAGGTTCACGAATGGACGTCGAGTGTTGAAGAGGGGAAAAGGAAAAGACGAAAGTTAAAAATTGGGGGACGAATTGACGATGCATGTCAACTGCGCATGTACTTCGGAGTGTTAGGAGTCAGGCGCCAATTTAGGTTGTAAGAGCTAACATAAATACAAACCACAAGCCACAGCCCAGAAGGTGGCAAGTGGGGTGGCTTGACACGGCCCAATTGCCCAGCCAGCAATCTTCATTTCTCACTCTTGCAAACTCAACAACACCGCGAACTGCCGCCGCGACCATCATCGGGCTCTCTCGGTTGTTCCAACAACCGCTTCACTCATCCGGAATGATGGCTCCTGAACTTTTGTTCGATCATTTGGCCACAGCCGATTGAGCTATCGTGACTCTTACTTGTTTCCACATCGTATGACCTCTCTCCCAGTTACGATGTTTTGGCTCACAGGGAATGCAACATCCGGCCTGCAAATCAGTAACAGATTCTGCCGCTGAGAACACCAGAATCTGTTAGTGCTCTGACTTATATGAACCAAAAAGCCCTACCTTGGAACCAACACTCACGACCATGGGCCGCGCTGGATGATCAGCCATTTTGAATGGAACGAGGGCAGCGAGAGCATTTCATGACCCTTGGTGATTGGAGCGCTTCTCTCGATTTTGGGTGTGATCATTCGGCTACGTGACCCAGAGTTTCGGCCATCTCTTCTTGCTTCTCGCGGGCACGGCCTTATGCCTTGAATGGATCGCCAGCAAGGACGTCGTGGATACGGTTATCATATCCCTATCATTCCTATCAGTATGATAATACCCGTCTCGCTTTGATCTGGGCGACAATGGTCTTTTCGATAGTGACCGGTTCACCTTCACGATCTCTGATCTTTTCATGCTGCTCTTGTACGTCAAGTCGCTGACCTAACCGCGCCAGTAAAGATGCTCCAACTCCACCATATCTCCCCCAAGATCCGCATGACGATGCTCATTTGAGATGACCCCATTACCCCGGATTGCCGACTTCTCGATCTCCCCAAAAGATTGACAGCTTCAGGGGCAGGAACCGAGAATGCGGGGGGAAATGACATCGACCAACATCCGAGCTCGCCAAGATGATCTATCGGCTCAGAGTTACCGAATATGGCATCCAGAATCAACGGAACAAGGCTCGCCGGTGTGATCTCCTGGTCAATGGCCCGTACTTCCGAGCCTCAACACTGCATTCACCGGATCCAAGCACGATTCTCCCCTGATGAACTTCTCCCAAGATCTTGGTAATCATCTCGTGTACCTGCATGTCGGGGTGCCACTCCGTCCCAAGACACCATCCATCGCCAAAATCGTCTTTAATCATCTCCCGGCCCCTGGACAACACGAACCCAAGACCTCATATTCGGTTTGCTATTCCGCCCAAACGTCGCCAAGCCCGCGAACAGACGTCAATGGTGGTCTCGAGGTGGTATTCGCCTGCTGTCAACCCGTCATTCCCAAGATATTGGAGATTCCGGTAGCCTTCACACAATATAACGACCGTGATAAATACCATCGGTCATCCACCATGGCAACCATGGACTTCACACCTCGACTGCATCCATCACGTCGGTGTCGTCCCACTCTCGTTCTATAACCGTCTCCCAGACAGATAGCCCAAGATGGTTCAGAAGCTCGCCTTCCTCACCGGCCTCGCCGCCTCCCTCGCCTCTGCCCAGCAGATTGGCACCATCATCCCCGAGTCCCACCCCAAGTTGCCCACCAAGCGCTGCACCCTCGCCGGCGGCTGCCAGACCGTGCAGACCTCCATCGTCATCGACGCCTTCCAGCGCCCGCTCCACAAGATCGGCGACCCTTCCACCCCCTGCGTCGTCGGCGGTCCTCTCTGCCCCGACGCCGAGACCTGCGCTGCCAACTGCGCCCTCGAGGGTGTCGACTACGCCTCGTGGGGCATCAAGACTGAAGGAGACGCCTTGACTCTGAACCAGTGGATGCCTGACCCGGCGAACCCAGGGCAGTACAAGACGACTACTCCCCGTACTTACCTTGTGGCTGAGGGTGGCAAGAACTACGAGGATGTCAAGCTCCTGGCTAAGGAGATTTCCTTCGATGCTGATGTCAGCCATCTCCCCTGCGGCATGAACGGCGCGTTTTATCTTAGTGAGATGTTGATGGATGGTGGACGTGGTGAGCTTAACCCTGCTGGTGCTGAGTATGGTACGGGTTACTGCGATGCGCAGTGCTTTAAGCTGGATTTTATCAATGGCGAGGTGAGCCCCCCTCCTATCCCCTTTCCCCTTTCCCCTTTTCCCCTTTCCTCCTCCTCTTTGTCAGTATCACCCCCGGCCCAACTAACACACCCACCCAAAGGCCAACATCAACCAAACCCACGGCGCCTGCTGCAACGAAATGGACATATTCGAATCCAACTCGCGCGCCAAGACCTTCGTCCCCCACCCCTGCAACATCACCCGCGTCTACAAGTGCTCGGGAGAAGACGAGTGCGGCCAGCCCGTCGGCGTCTGCGACAAGTGGGGGTGCGCCTTCAACGAGTACAAGTGGGGAGTCGAGGATTTCTACGGCCTTTCCAATTCCCCTCCTGCTGCCAAATCCATCGATTCCAGCAAGAAATTCACCGTCACCACGCAGTTTTTGACTGACAACGGCCGCGAGGACGGTGTGTTGGTGGAGATCCGCCGGCTTTGGCACCAGGATGGGAACTTGATCAAGAACACGGCTATCGCTGTTGAGGAGGGTTTTTCGACTGATTCGGTGAGCACCGAGTTCTGCGAGAAGACGGCTTCCTTCACTATGCAGCGCGGTGGGCTGAAGGCCATGGGCGAGGCGATTGGACGCGGTATGGTGCTGGTTTTCAGTATTTGGGCTGATGATAGTGGGTTCATGAATTGGTTGGATGCTGAGGGGAATGGACCTTGTAGTGCCACGGAGGGCGATCCGAAGCTGATTTTGCAGAATAAGCCGGATGCGAGGGTGACGTTCTCTAATATCAGGTGGGGAGAGGTTGGGAGTACGTATGCTCCTGGGGGGAAGTGTGGTGTTAAGGGGAGCAGGGTGGCGAGGGCGTTGAGTGCTGTGAGCGCTTAGGGGGATGGCCTTGACTGTAGGAGTGGTATAAAAGCAGTGCAAAGGGGGCTGCAATTGTTTGGGATGTACCGATTAATGACTCTTGGATATCAAAACCCCTTGTCTTTCCATGCGCTCCCTGTTAAGAAGGAGCAGAAAAATATAAGTGGTGTGTCATTCAAATCCCAGGATTTGCACCCATCGTGTTGCAAAAGCCAAATGTTGCTTCTCAAAATGGATGGTGCCTGCAGGATAGTCGGGTTTATCCACGTATCGCACTCCATACCCGGGTTTAACGTTGAGATATCGTACCGTTGCCACCCTTTGTCACACAATTATCCCGTCCGTTGGTTGCAACTGCAACGGCATCACAACCGAGCCGTCAATGTCACTCACCCGGTCCCGACATCCCCGCATAGCACAGCTACTGCTCCGTGGTCCGTATGGTGTATAATATGTCCCTTGGATCCATCAATCGACATCAACCTCAGAACTCAACCCTCCCGTCGACACTCCCCTTTCCCCTGGCTTTGAAATCCGCTGTACAAGATGCGATCCCTTATCCCCATCCTCGCCGCCACGGCCCTAGCCGCCCAGCCCTACTCAACCCGAATGGCCACCAGCATCCTATCCCGTAACCTCTCCTCGCCCGCCACGCGGTACTACGACCAAGCAACTTTTTATCGCTCTCTGGAGGCCATCTACACCTTTTCCTCACAACCCTCCACTTCCACCCAGAAATACCTGGACCACATCACCTCGCAAATCGACTCCCTCCTCTCCCCCAACGGCACGTTTGTGTCTTGGGATTACAACGACCACCAGCTGGATAACATCCGCGTTGCCTCGTCCATTTTGTTTCTGTATACCTCCACCCGTCCCTCCTCCCTCCAAGAAAGAGCCCGGTACAAAGCCGCTGTGGACTTCTTGTTCGATCAGCTGGTAAACAAGCAAAAGCGAAACAAAGAGGGGGGGTTCTGGCACAAGGATCCTAAGTACCCTGATCAGATGTGGTTGGATGGGTTGTACATGGCTGAACCGTTTTATGCTGCTTACACCTCGCTCTTCACCGCCCCTACCAATACGACGGCGGCGGACATGAGCTGGGGGGATATACTACGGCAGTTTGAGCTCGTCGAAACACACTGTAGGAACCAAACGAGCGGGTTATTGAAGCATGGGTATGATGCGAGCAAGAAAGCGGTTTGGGCTGACCCCCTAACGGGAGCGAGCCCGCTGACGTGGATTAGAGCGCAGGGGTGGTATTTGATGGCTCTCGTCGACGTCCTCGACTGGTTTCCGGTAGAGCACGAGGGGTATGAGAAACTGGTCAAGTGGGCTAGGCAGTTGGCTAAGGCGTTGAAGGAGACACAAGACCCAAAAACGAGGGGGTGGTGGTTAGTTATGGATGGGGAGTTTGGTGGGGAGAGGGGGAGGGAGAAGGGGAATTATGTGGAGAGTAGTGGGAGTGCGATGTATGTTTATGGACTGCTTAAGGGGGTGAGGAAGGGGTATTTGGATGATGTGGATGGGGAGCTGGTGGGGGTTGCGACGGGGGCGTATGAAGGGTTGGTGAGGGAGTTTGTGCAGGTTGTGAAGGGGAAGGATGGAGAGGAGGTGGTGAATTGGGAAGGGACGGTTAGGGTGGGGAGTTTGGATGGGAAGGGGGATTTTGAGGTGAGTTCTTTCTCTATGAAGTTCCCCGTAACGAGACTTGAGATGGTTGATGCGTGATTAAGATGTGCTGACGATGTTCACAGTATTACACTGGGATTAACAGGGTTGAGAACTCGCTGATTGGGGTTGGGCCGTTCATACTCGCTAGTGTTGAGTATGAGATGTTGAAGGCCGGCGAGGCATGAAAAGCATGTAAAGTGTTTCTTTTTGGTGCGTCTGGCCATCGATGTTGATGAAGCAATAATGCAATCCGGTTCAAGACCTTGCGTCCAAGATCAACCTTCCAGGGCTTAGAGCACCGCCCCTCCTCCATCGTCATCATCGTCGTCCTCTTCATCCTCCTCCATGCCGGCGTGAGCACGCATATCGACCTCGTCGACCTCTTCACGCCGGGCATAGCCACGGAGCTCATCAATACCAACGTCCTCGATGTCGGACTTAACGCTATCCACATCATTCATAATCCCCGGCGCCGGCTCCGCATCAGCTCGATGCACGATCACAGACGCATTCTCAGCCCAATCCGCCACCGTGCCTACCCTCGTCCCAGCGTCTGTCCCCGCGTCTGTCTGGTTTTGCGTCCACCGATCGTCTAGGTGCATCGTGGCCGACCAAGTATTCGAGTCTTCGTGCTTATAGCTCAACGGGCTCTTCTTCTTGATGGCATTAAACACTTCCGTCCTGACGCGTTGCAGGATCCTGTCCAATATGATCTGTCTCCTTTTGACTGCCTCAGGGCCGTGGAAGTCGTACACGTCTGGTAATCGCCACTTGGGGTACAAGTTCCCGTGCGAAGCTCGAACCTCGACGCCCGAGCGGGACTCTTCAAAGTAGTACTTGCATAGCTTGCAAGTGGGCTTGCTTGAGCCGATATAAGGCCATGAGTTGAAGAACATGGTCGGACTGATTTCGCCTTTCCCGCGATCGGTGAGCAGCCAATGGTGTAGCAGCACTTCGGAGTGCACGGCTAATGGTGTGTTTTTCTTGTAGGCCTCTACTAGCCTTGTGTCTAGATCGTGGATCTGCAAGTCTTCGACGAAGCGCTTGAAGATTGTCATTAGTTTCTCATTAGAGGTCATCCTCCCCACAATCCCCTCGGCTTTGAGGGACTTGTTTCGTCGGGGCGTATCTTGGAGGTCGCCCGAGGGAAGGGCGACGATGCGGGGGTTGTTTTGAAAGAGCTGTGGCCAGTTGCCCCGGGCTTTGAAGAAGTAGTGCACAGAGGCGCGGTAGGCAAGGATGCGTAGGGCGGTGTGCACCAGGTCGGACCAGCAGGCCATGCTCTTGTGACCGATCATGGCAGTACGGCCGGCGGCCGCGCGGGCAATGAGGATGCCATTGAGTCGTTTGGAAGAGAAGATGCTCTTGAGTTGTCGGATGATGGTTTTGCATTTTTGGTCGTCTGGGGGCGTTAGTCTGCATCGACGGACGGCGAGGCCATGACGGGCTATCACTCGATTGCGGTATGCTGTCATATGGTGTTGGTGACTTACACTCCGCCTCGGGCGTCATGTCCGTGTCCGTAAAGTCCTCCGACTCAAGCAATTCCTGCAGCCCTTTCGCTATTTCGCGATCCTCCTCCTTCTCGTCCACCTCACACTGCCTCAAACACACCTCCGCTCTATCCCTCAATGACTTGAGATAAAACCTCACCCTCAGTCGATTGAACCGCAGGACAATCTGCCACAGCTTCCTCTTCGCCGCCTCTCTCCCCTCTTGATCACAACTTAGCGGAGCAGTAGCCACCTTTTGCAAAACCGTATGCAGAAACGAAGCCGTGCGCTCCAGATGCTGAGGCGTAGCTTGGTTGACACCAAACACATAGGTGAACTCCCGCTCATCCGTCAACACATTGGTAGTGTCGAGGACCATGACAGAAGTTACCGTCTTTCCTCCCTTTTCCCAATCGCAGACATGGGCAAGCTTGTAGACGAAGGCTTGGAAGAGCTGCTTGGGATCCTCGATGTCAACGCGCATGGACTGGGAGGGAACAAATGATGGTTCGCCAACGGGTTCCTTAAGCGCTTCCAGGAGCATGATAGGCTCGTAGAAGCGGTGGAGGATTTTGGGTGCCAGCTCGATTGGGGTGCCATATTGGATATCTGAGGATTCCATGGTTTTCATGGTTGTCAGAACGGGAGCGGGAGGCGGTTTCGGTGATGGCGTGGGAAATGTGGGTAGTCCTCGAGGTCTAGTCCGAGGATCATCGGCACTTCCGTTTGCTGTAGCGGAAAGTATGCGTGCTCAATCCCGAGATCGTGAGTGAGGTTTCGGTGATTGCGTGGGGCAATATGTCTGGCATTCGATTCCCTTGATGATATCAGGGCTTCCGTTTGCCGGTGTGGAAAAGTCAAATGGGCGCAGGCGGATTTGGTGGATGATCTTTGACAAAGTCAGCGCAATAACGGACGACGATCATTTGAGACATCTTCTTTTTCTTCCCGACCTTCCTTTTGCCGTGTTTGGTGTTTGGACATCAACACATGTCGTCAAGATAAGGCGTCAAGAAGGCGTCCAGATGTGGTTGAACATTGGATGAAAGTGATGTCCTCCCGTCCGTCCTTCCCCACCAACGATGCCCCTCCACCAGCCCCCGCACTCCAGTTTTTGTTAGTGTCTGCACCAATCATGTCCATTGGAACGGAGGCAGACAGAAACAAATCAAACCCTAAGCAGACAGGGATAACCACAACAAGCACGACACAAAGCAGCGCAGATGCGGATGATGTACGAGGCCTGCCGCGATGGAGATGGTTATGCCGCTTGTAAACTGGTCAAGTCGAGGGTCATTACGAGCGACATCCAGGTTATGTATCAAAACAATGGCGCAACATCAATGATGAATCCATATCATCCAACGCGTAAAGAGGTCTTGTCTGCTTCTCTTCTCCTATCGGCTGTTGCGGGAGAAATACCGCGATTTGCAAGTTGAAGTTGAAGTTCAAGAGATTGGAAGTTGTTACTGCCGCACGGACTCTACAGTCCAATACTGGTTTGTTTGTTAGCTCAAGACCTCGGGTCAACTTCCCTAGGCGTTTTTATATCTAATTAATTCGTTTCGCTCTATGATCAAAGCGTGATCTTAACTTGAATATGCTATTTCTGATATTCAATATGTCATATTAAATCCTGTTAATGCCTTTATGATCCGTACTCAGCCATTCAATTTGTCCTTGTGAGGTTTGGGACAACTCGGTATAGATCTCGTCCAGTACCTATACCAGGAGTACCAAGCTAACAAACAAACCAGCATTGGACTTAACGAAATATTCCGTTCGATATAACCGTTCTGCGGGAGGCCCAGCGTGTTGTCCACTCTTTGGACCAGGCCTCTTTCTCGCAATTTTCTCTTGATTTTTCCAAACATATCGTCCGTTTGTTGCTGGATATTCGAGACTCCAAGTGGTCAAACCTGACGGGTCACTGCTATTGATAGACGGAGGYAGACGGAGGCATACGGGAGAGGCCTACAGCTCCAACAGCCCCTCAGCTCTGTTGACGTCTTTACGTTTCCGTCACGTTTACTCACGGCGTCTTCCTTGTCAAAGTGGAACACAAGCGTTTAAAAAGGCCTCTCGCCTTAGTAGGCCTCGTTTGTTCTCCCCCTCCCCCTCTTCTCTTTCCTGACCCATGCTCACATCATTTCTCTTTGTGCTGGGCAGCACCACTGAACGATACGACAAGCCATATCATCACACCACACAACCTTGACAGCAACGAAACTCACACCGCAGTGTCCCTCCGCACATTGCGGGCTCGGTCTGACGCCATGCGCGACAGCTTTCCATTTGGAGACGGGGATGGAATGGATGGATTTATCGACCCCGTGCTGTTGACCTTGGATGGAGGTAATTCCCCCCCTCACCCTAACCACGACGGTGTCATGCAAGATCTAACAACCAGTTGCAGCGGTATCCACGCAAGACCTCGTGGACCTGGATGACTGGATTGACATGGAGGACGGCGGCTCGGCCCRTTCTCCATCCATCAACTCATTGTCCACTTCGTCAGGCTTCTCGTCGTACGCCAGAAGCGCTGCCGATAGTGCCTCTCATGACGTCGGGCTCCCCTCTCTGGACCCGGAGCAACCCGAATTCCCTGTGGCACACGCCCCCACTGTCCCCAGTGCTGCACCTAGTGACAGCATGCACGACATCGCAGCCACCGGACAGCATGGGGATTTCTCAGCGATGCCTGTGTTAAATCCTTTGTCAGCCAATGAGATGCTTGCTCTTCAAGCCAGCTACAACGACACGCTCAACCAAATCCAGCTTGATATGAGCCAGGTCCAAGGCTTCAACTCCAACACAACACGCACTATCCCAAACCCCCCAGCGATCATGATGCATAGCAATGTGAATCCTAGCTCCGAGACTTAGAGGACGAGCGATTCTATCCAGAACTCGCACCAGCTGGACGGCCTCTATCCCCATGCCCATGGGTTGGCTGTACCACACCGTGAGGGAGTTTCATTGCAACCACATCATGATCAGTTGGAGGGGGGTGGGTATGTCTATGGTGGAGAGGGACTTTATACACCTGGAAATGAACAACAGAACGCACCGGACCCGACGCTCTTTCACCAGCAGTCACTCGTTCAATATCCGCTGTTCATTCCAGAGGAACCGCTCATTCAGGGCCCTTACGACCAGCATCTTACCAACGACACACTGGACACAGCCATAACGCCAGAGATGATGATGGTCACCATGGCACCTATGAACGGTGCTTGGCCATCATCACCTCAATACCCACCATTGCCCACTTGCCTTCCATCACACTCGCACTCACCTACCTCTCTTCCCATCCGCTCATTCCCATCACACTCATCCCCTACCCCAGCACCGTTTCCATCCCCAACGTCACGCATCAACTACACTCCCCCGTCATCCCCATCCTCTTCATCAGCCCCTTCCCCTTCCCCATCCGCATCCACCACCACTTCCTCCTCCTCCTCTTCAAACAGAAAATATCCCCCCAAAAAGCGCTGCCAAGCCGCCCTCGACGACCCAGCCCATTACGGCAACTGCCATTACTACGCTCACTCCAAGGAGCTCAAGAAACACTACCGCACCAACCACCGGAAGTACGCGGAGAAGATCGGGCTGCCGCTGGACCCGTTCGTGTGCCCCGTGTGCGGGACGTCGTTGGTGAGGAAGGACTTTTTGGGCAGACATCAGAAGCCGAAGAAGGATAAGATGGGGAACTGGTTGTCGTCTTGTGAGAAGGAGATGAAGAAGAGAGAGAACGGATTGCGGAGAGGGTAGGGGACCGGGAGAGCGTGAAGGAAAGGGAAGAGATCGGATGGATATATGGGACGTGGAAGCGATGATGGTTTGCGAGGGAGGGATGGAATGGGATGGAATGAGATGTGGTTATGAAGAAGAAGAATCGGCGGGCTTTGCTGGAATATGCAGTCTGCCGTTTCTGAAGCAGGTTTTCTTCTGTGGCACGCTTTCGGGGTTCATGTGTGGATGGAGGTTCTGGGTCAATGTGCCAGCGGTTATGTCTCGGTCTACGGTTTTTCTGTTTCTTGGTTGGACACTTCGGTTAGTTGGATGGCATCAAAGTTTCTTTCTCGTCTTTGTCTCTCGTCGGGTAAATCTCTTTGTTTATCTCGTGCTCTCCTACGTTTGTTGGTCTCTATCATCATCTTTCGGTCTCATAGGTAGTCCAAGTTCACTGTTCAACACTCAACGAACTGTTCACCACACGATAGTATAGACGCTGGGATTCAAGTAGGCGAGTAGGAGGCAGCTAAAGTGGGCTTGTTCCTGTTTCCAACTTGATTGTCAGCGTCTATACTATCGTGGGCTAAACGGTTCGTTGCATGTTGGCGGGTCATGTTACGAATTTACGACCATTTCAAATCTGAATCCTTTTACATTTGCGCTCGCAGTCACTACCTCGAACCTGATTTTCTTGCTGATCCGTCCGTCTAGTTTCGAGGAGAATCATAAAGGATTCAAGGCTCATGTACCGAAACAGCGACGACAAATCCTCATAATGCCTCCGCGAACAAGGGAACGCCGTCGACGTTGGGGGCTCGCTGCTACCGGTCAGTGCGGTTAGGGAATGACTGCAACCGGTTACAGGCTGCCGACTGGTTGTGGCTGGGTGCGAATGGTAGCCGACTGGTAGAGCGCAGTCCGGTGCAACTTCAACGTCAAAGCACAGGTTGGGATACCTGGTTATATAGTAACATTGCAATTGCGGCTCGGCGACACTTATATCCAGCATCCAGGTGTCATATCCAGTGATCCAGGTCATATATATCCAGTGATCCAGGTCTTATTTAATAATAGGTACAGGGCATTCAAGGCATCCAGGCTCGAGCCAGGTTACCAGATTTCCATACCCGGATCGCGATCCCATTAGTGGCTTTTCTTCGACCAACAGCCACCGAACCAAGTGAGGCGCCCGACTCGGAGTCTCATTCCGGTGAAACCGGTGATGCGGTTACTGGTCCTGTCGGCTCGGTTCGGCCCCATTCGGTGCGTGTTCCAATCTTCCAGTCGGATGTTCCAGTCGGGTGTTCTAGTCGAGTGCTATTGACCCCTTCTCAGGGGCTCAAAAGCAGCCTGGAATGTGTCTGGGAGTCTGAAACAGGGGAGAGGCCGACGGAGTTCGGATAGGTTAAATGGGTTGGATTGGTAGGATGAGGGGCTGGCAACTGTCAACCCTGAACTCGAACACCGAAAAGAAAAGAAAAAGTGTCAAAACTGGATATGAACTTGTCCTTTCCTAACCGCGGTGCCGGGTAGGTAAGGTAGCTGGAAAAGTGCATTTGAGGGATCACGATCACGATCCCATCGTCGGCAACGAAGCGAATTAGTGGACTTGACGTCATTTGTCATCGCTTCAACAAGATGAAATTACATGGTAAGATCAAGAAATGCAAAGACTCCAGAGAAAGTCAACGGGAACAGTGGACCTACAGATCTTTTCATGGAAATATGTATGACATGCAGCAAAAAAAAGAACCGGCCTTTACCATCTTTGCTATTCCTGTCAATATTCTACACCCAATTCTGCAGTACGAAGTGGAATTTTCCACTGGCCTCGCTGACGGCGCTGACGCAAGTTCACAAAACCCGGAATCCGCTCGCTCCCGGGCTCATGTTGAGCTGAACGATGGAGTCCGTGGTGGATTCCGGTCTCACTTTTGGGGCTTTTGGGTCCCAAAATCAAGCATTTCCGTTCGATAGTTCGAGTTCGTCGGGAGGTGTGGATTTCTTCAAATCCGTACCTGCATCCGATCCGCCGTCCCAATTCCGCATCTGCGTGCGACTGCGGCGGCGTCCGCTATTCATCACATTGGCATCCCACTTCTGTGGTCGACGTTCGCACGTCGGGTTTCTTTCGGTGCCTGAAAGCTGAATGGCAGCGGCGCCGGAAATACCATCAAATTGCACAGCTGAAGTTTTCATGCTTTCCGCCAGTAAGACCACCAAAGAGGGCACTGGGGCGGCAGCAAAACGGCAGTGGCTGACACCCAGTGAGCGCCACACCCGCGACACCACCCGGCAGGCAGGCATCCGGCATCCGGCATGGTATTTCCGGCATCCGTTTGGCTGGCGGCCGCAACTCACAACACCAACGACAGTCCGGACATGGTCAACACCAATCGTCGTCGCTGGCCGACTGAACCGGGGGCGGCGATCATTTCAGATTCTTCCCCTTCTTCCAGCTTCCACTTCCTTCCCGACCGTAGCTGCCGTCTTCCCTTCGACCCGTCGTTTCTTTTTGTGGGATATACTGCCCCTGGGATGCGCTGCCCTGAATTCGAAGCGATGCGACGATATGTAGCGATGCGACGATATGTCATGGTGTCTCACTTTCGCTCACTCGAGCCCGTCATTCTGTTCCTGACGAAATGACAAGAAAACCATGTGGCCCAAGCGAGTAGCAAAAGTTGCTGACAAGCCTGGCAAGAGCCTGAAAGTGATCGGCACTCATCCGATCAACGCATCTGTTCCTGATTGATGCCAACAGGGACTTCCGAGAACGTGGAGGATTTGCGTCTTTGCGATTTGAGATTATCAGCCCTGGCGATTTGTCCCCCGGATAAACTGGAGTTCTTCCCTGGCATTCAGTGTCCCTGGAGTTCGGTTCAGGGGACTGATCAGTGGTCATTGAACTCCATGCCCAGCCATTGACTGGGTGATTGAGGACAGGGAGGACTCGGATCATGGCGTGACCGACCGACCGGGCGACCAACATCGTCGCATCGCCCAGACATTTTCTTCGTCGCCCAAATTGTCCACAATCCACTTTGCCCCAGGGCCTGGAACTTTTAACTGCCCATTTTGTTTGTGAAGGTTCATGGTTGAAAGATTGAGGGTTGAAGGTTAAAGATTTGTTTAGAGACCAATCCAACCACTGAGCGCGAGCGCGTGGCCTGGCACTACTACCGAGCAGAACTAGCGTTCAAGCGACGGAAGATCGACGAACAGGAAGCTTGTCGCGTGGACTTTTATGTACCAAGTCGCTTGGGATTTTGCGCCTGGCCTGGTATATACTGGCGCGAGTTGTGGATTTCCTCGATGAATCGAACAAATGTGATTTCTTGGCCACGTGTAGTTGAGAAAAACTCCGGAACTCCGGCAAAGTAAGTACCTCTAGAGATCATGAAAGTTTGGTTGATGGATGACTGCAACTCCTTTTCCTTTCCTATGGTCGGGTGCAAACGTTTCGGTTCGGTATTTGCATCACGGATCACAGTGACGAGGACTCGCTACCATGTTTTTGTCATTTTGAAAGCCGGTGGCCGGTGGCGTAGAAGATGTCCAGAACTTTTCCTTGGTATACTTGGCTTTGCTTTTGGTAAGGATAACGGCTCGGTATAGACGAACACGAAATTCAGAATTCCAATTGGAGGCGCGGAAGCGGAAGCTCGGAACCATTTCGGTTGCTGCAAAATTTTCCGAGTTCCCGTTCTGTTGGATGGACTCGTTGGCGGCGGCGGTTCTTGAACTTCCTGGTCGTGGCTTCTGATACGCTGAAAGAGCGAGGAAATGCTACGTGACGCGGTAATCGTGGGATCATAACCGTGAGCCGAACAACAACCGAGAGTAGGTATACACACGCAGTGACCTTTCCTTGCCCTGCCACTGCCACTGCCACTGAACGGACATGGTGGTCGGATCAATTGGAATTAGTTGTGCCTGGGCTTGCTGGGCAAAGTTATGCCCCATGCTACCCCAGTATCAAAGTATCGATAGCCGTCGTCGGCTCGGGCTCGTCGTCGGCTCGGGCTCGTCGTCGCTTGTTCTTGTCGGCCATGTACGTCTAGGGCTTGCCGACCCCGTAGAAAGCCGTGAAAAAGGTGGAAAAGAAGGATTCGGGAACGGAATGAGAGCACGGGTTTCATGTTGATGGACAGGGCTAACAGCGGACTAGTAGCAGCTAGAGAGAGAGGCTGAAGACGGGGCCTAAACTTTTAGGACGGAACATGACGGGAAGACAAAGCGGAATCTGAAGTGAAGCGATCTGATCTCCGAGACTCTTTTTCACTGTGTCCATTGTTCGAAGGCCCACAAGGTTCTTCCTGGCAGCCGTTCAACCACTGAGGAGACACTCTATCCGTAGGCGAGTGCGACGTGCATGACACATGTACAGTAGCTTCACTGCTGCTGCGGCCTGCTCATGTCGACATGTGGATGCAGGTGCCAGACAAATGGCGTCGGCCCGGATTGACTCTTTTTGGCAGTTCGCAAAATGCAGTCACTCTACTACTGTCCCCGTCCGTCAGCAGCTAGCAGCGTGAGCACCATTACAGTGGGCTATAGTGGGCTGCAGTGGTAAGCTAACCGCACTAGACCCGATTCTGGAAGTCGATCCGAACATCACAACTTTGGAAGAAACACATACACGTGCTTGTCGTGACTCGTGAGAGCCATGGTCCATGGACTGACTCTTTGACAGACGCGGTGAGAAAGGAAGGACGGCAGCGGCAGCGGCTGAGACCTCGGATGAAATAGCCAAGTCCTATAGTCTTGCCTATAGTCCATTGTCGGAGACAAGCAGGTCTTGGTTAGACGAGATAGACAGATAGGATCAACAGGTGCGACAGGAAGCGGACTGAGACTCGGTTAAATGGCGAAATGGAATGTCTGAAACGGGGAGAGATTGAGCGGGAGGACTGCCCAGAGCAGCGATGGCGACGCTGACGGGCAGTTTGCAAAGTAGAAGTCAGCAGAAAAGAGGGGCGGATGAGAGAGCACCGAGCTGAGGGCAGAGAGGGAAGATATTTTCCATCTGAAGAGACATTTTTTAGTGTAGGAATTGGAATTCCCGTCGGCCAAAATTTGCCAAGGTAAAACCTCGGTTGGCCGGCTTGTGTTTCTTTTTGAGCTGGTGGACTGTGGAGGTTGGTGATGGGACTCCACCTCCACTTCTTTTGGTGTCGTTACCTAGTCTGACACGTGCCTGGCGGTGCCTGCTGCCATGAGGGAAGCTAGGAAAAGGATCGCGATCAATGATTATGCTAACAGGAAAAGCGTGAAAATTCTGGGAGAAATTGTTAGTGCTACGAGCTCGCCTAAACATGGTCCCCTTAAAGCCCATGTTCGACCATCAGCGCAGATAGTCCCAGACACTGCGAGTCATGCCAGATGAAGCGTTACATACAAGGTATACAAATTAACCAGGCATAAAGGTTTCATTCGGGCAACTGCCATATTAACCATTTGCCGATGAAGGCTATGAAAGGCATATGAAGTGCACGCGGAAGCACGAGGGTTCGGCCCTGTTAAATAATAACATTGCTTTTGGGACAGTTCTGAACGGCGAGTCGGCGACCAGAAGATACCCAAGACAGGTCAGAGCTTTCCCGGAGACCTGGTTGCAGACGAAAATCTTTCCTCTTCTATGCATGGAAATGGAACATGACACGAGGGAGACGAAGCCTTCCCGTCAAGGGTGTGTTGCGTGGGAGAGTGGCAGAGTGTGTGGCTTGCAACGGATGGCAACTGAAGGGTCGGACGGAGTTGACCGGGGGTCGTACTCGAGGGGGCCAAAAGACAAGGAAAGAAGGGGTCTTTCCGTTGTTCCGCTCTGTTCAAATCAACGTCGCAGTGCCCGGTTTTGGTAGCCCTTGGTAGCCACCTGCATAACGCCGACATTATGCCAATTGTATACACATGGTTGTGTAGCAAATGTTAGTGACGGTGGAAAATAAAGGTGTTTTACGATACCACATACCTAACACGGAGATTGTCCTAACTGCCTGATGATAGGAAATTGCCACAAGATAGTAGCCAGAGATAATCTGCAATTACGACTACCAATGCAGGCAGGTGTAATTGCTCCGTGCTATAGCGTCGCAGTGTCGTAGTGTACTCGTGAAGCCCATGCTGTGTGCATCGTAGGGCTTGGTATGATAATCAGAGCCTAGTTTATCAGGGCTCACAACTCGACTCCAKCACRATGTTGGAGGAAGAAAAGGTTAGACCTAGATYTGGGGAGAAACGTGGCTCACGCTAGTTGCGGATGCTTGGCATTGGCCTGGCAGTAGTGTGCACGTGCTTTCCACTCTGGGTGAAAATTATTGAATCTTGTGAGCGTGTGAAAGTCCTCGGTTGTGATTTGGTGTTGATGACCGGGAACGCCCGGTGATGATCATTGGCACAGACCAAGACGGGAATTGATGGACGACGCCAGTTGAATGGAAAATGACAAAATGACCGAGAAACCAAACTGCTGGTACGAACTCCAAGACTCG